>CAXITT010000518.1:479572-495662 GCA_964033795.1 Lymnaea stagnalis | reverse complement strand
ACACATCTGCTCCCAACCACTTTACATACACATCTGCTCCCAACCACTTGACAAACACATCTGCTCCCAACCACTTTACATACACATCTGCTCCCAACCACTTGACATACACATCTGCTCCCAACCACTTTACATACACATCTGCTCCCAACCACTTGACAAACACATCTGCTCCCAACCACTTTACATACACATCTGCTCCCAACCACTTGACATACACATCTGCTCCCAACCACTTTATATACACATCTGCTGTAGGGTTGCCACCTCAAAAAAAATAAAATTAACGGGAAAATATTAAAAATCTTCGCCATTTTAAGCACAACCCCCTAACATGTTTCACGGACACAATTTTAAAATGAACTCATCAAGCTAAAAAAAAAGCAACATATTCTTATTGTCGGACAATGTTTCTATGACCATGAGACTTGAGCATATTTTATTGTGTCGAATACGAGTTTCTCATGATCCTCTGCATGCACGTTTCAAGCAAGCAAGAAGACAACACAAACATTAGTGATTTCCCTTTTTATTTCACCGTCAGAGGGTTTTCTACAATGGTCGAATTCCGTATACGGATATCTTAAAGTTTTTACGGACAGTTCGTTTGAGGTCAACTTTTGACGAAAGCCTGGCAACACTTATCTGATCCTCTCTCCTATATTTTAACTCCGACTAAATACTCTGTGCGTCTTTCTGCTGTCTCTGACGCTGTCAGTGATGTGACGCTGTCAGCGACGTGACGCTCGATGCATGTCAACGAGCCACCTATACTACACATCATAGGATCAGAGGCGTAGCGTGGTGGGGACAGGGGGGTACAGATGTCCCCGGGCGCCAGCTAGTTAGGAGCGCCAAAATGTGCTTTGATACTATTTTATTGATGAAAATAATGGGTTTGAGAGTTGAAAAAAAGAAAAAGGGGCGCTAAAAATGGATCTTGTCCCCGGGCGCGAATCTTGTACCCGGGCGCCAAACACCCTCGCTACGCCACTGCATAGGATGACTAAGATGGTCATAGCCGACTTCGACTGACGAGCTATACGTATATACCTGTTACATTCACGTTACCAACATGTTGTGTTGCGTTATTGTTAGCCTACATTTTCTCGTTTATCCATTAAATGTTTCACCGTAAATGTCGTGCCAAGTGTTGTTGTTTTTTTTTTCAATCAGCTATCCATAGATGGCAATCACGTGTCTTTCATTCAGCTGACCATTGATGACAATGAGAGCCGTTGAGACTGGACTGTCACACGCGCGTTTGATTTGAACACGTATGATCTAATGGCGTCCAATGTGTTAAAACAAACCTTCTCTTTCAGATCCCCTCGTGCATGATGTGGTGGACGAGTATGTCATCATAGAATCGAATGACGAGCCCCCAGGTTTGTCAAACAATCACACCATATAAATGTGGGATAATGTACTCATATACATGCATGGGCAGGTCATATACACGTAGGGTCAGGTCATGTGAATGTAGGGTCAGGTCATGTGAATGTAGGGTCAGGACATATAAATGTTTGGTTAGGTCATATAAATGTAGTGTCAGGTCATACTCACACGGGTATGTCATATGCATGTTAGGTCAGGTCATATACATGTAGGGTCAGGTCATGTAAATGTATGGTCAAGACATACATGTATGCTCATGTCATAGAAATGTGGGGTAAGGTCATTTTAATGTAGGGTCAGGTCATGTAAATGTATTGTCAGGTTATAACCTTTTGGGGTCAGAATATATACATGTAGGGTAAGGAAATAAGGTCGTGACATTAAAAGTTTGGTCAATCCATCAATATTACTAAGTAGAGCTGGTGTACTGTAGTCCCATCTGGAGACAGAATTTCTCCACTCTTTTTCTTAATGAGGTCTTGTGTAGAGTCCCACCTGAAGACATAATTTCTCTGGTGGTGCAGGTGGTTGTAGTCCCACCTGAAGACATAATTTCTCTGGTGGTGCAGGAGATTGTAGTCCCATCTGAAAACGGAATGTCTCCTCTCGTTCTCTCAATGAGACCTGGTCGTAGTTTGCCATCATTGCTGTGACCTGTCGTCTGCCGTTACTTGATTTTTTAGTTTTTCCTCTTCAGATGTTGCGCTCATAATTTCAGAACCTTCGACCCTCTTTAGCCAGCAGCGTTCTCCCCTCATTACATTCTATGCCACATTATGCAAATAACCACGGCACGGCAAATCTCATGAAGCAACTAGGGCCACTTTGCTTAGGTTAGTGTGTCCTTATCAAGGGCTCTCATCGGCGCCAAGGCATCTATGAAGACGGCTGCTGGTATCTCAGCATTCCTCTGTCGTTATCGTGTGTCTGATGCCAGTTTTTGGCGCCCCCCCCCCCACTAGGCGCCCTCCCCCCCCAACTGATTTCACATTAAATGACGGTGTTTTGAATTGAGTTAAACCCATCAACTTCTAAATCACAAATGTACACATGTCTATGTGTACACATGTCTAGGAAACATTTAAAAAAAAATATTGTTCCAAAATTTTACCGTTGTCTTTTTTATCCCCCTACTTTTTGGGGTTGGGGGGGGGGTGGGAATAGCTAATTATAATCTCCCATTAACCACAAACAATTTCATATCATTCATATTACTTCACATTGGTAAAGTCACCAGTACTTCACATTGGTAAAGTCACCAGTACTTCACATCGGTAAAGTCACCAGTACTTCACATTGGTAAAGTCACCAGTACTTCACATTGGTAAAGTCACCAGTACTTCACATTGGTAAAGTCACCGGTACTTCACATCGGTAACGTCATCAGCACATGCTGAGACCGATTTGAATTTGACTGAAATCCAGGGTTTGGTCTCTCTGATTAATTTCATCTGACTGTTTGTCATTGCTGGTTGCTGTACGCGACGGTCATGTTGAGTTCTATGTGGTTGCCCAACAGCGCTCACGTTCAAACAAACCTAACCAGATGCAGCAAGAAACAACAACATATAATTTATACAATATATATATACACATATATTTTTTTTTTAAAGACGAAAAAGAAAACCGTGTTAGACAAAAGAGAAATAGGCTGTTATGATTCATCGACACGCCTCAATGGTTTCTTCATTTCCCTAATTCCAATTTTTCATTCCCGATATTTTTACCCGCCCACTTAATTCTCGTATCATTATTATGTTCACGGCTTCTCTCTTCTTCCAGCCCCTACGTTTTAATATTCTACAGACATGGCTTGCCTTCAATTTGATCTGTTTCTGCCCTGTCTCTTTGTTCTCTCTTACCCTCTTTCTCTCTCTCTCTCTCTCTCTCACTCACTCTGTAACCTCTTTCTTCTTTTTCACTTCCCTCCCTCACTTTCTCTGTCACTGTATCCTATTCTATCCCGCGATTTCCCTGTCCCTTCATTCTCCCTTTCTGTCTCCCATAACCCTCACCTTTCTATTTCTCTCTCTGTTCCCGACCCTCCCTACCTCACTCTTTCTCTCTCTATTCCCGACCCTCCCTACCTCACTCTTTCTCTCTCTGTTCCCGACCCTCCCTACCTCTTTCTCTCTCTGTTCCCGACCCTCCCTACCTCATTCTTTCTCTCTCTGTTCCCGACCCTCCCTACCTCACTCTTTCTCTCTCTGTTCCCGACCCTCCCTACCTCACTCTTTCTCTCTCTGTTCCCGACCCTCCCTACCTCACTCTTTCTCTCTCTGTTCCCGACCCTCCCTACCTCATTCTTTTCATTTTCTCACGCTCTCCTTTTTTTTTTGCGTGCCCCCATTTATATTTTGGTGTATCCGCCACTGTCACTAATGGTGTAGTTAGATTTGTTATTATTATGTTTTGTTCAATATAAACAACAATGTAATGATCAAATGTTTTGGTGCATGAAATTAAACTTGTAGCTCGTGGTTTGATTGTTATATTTCTTTGTTTCGTCCTATACATTGTTTCACAATATGTTTTCTAATAATCCATCGCTTCGAGGGATCTGGTCACGCTATTTGGTATGCATGCTGCCTGTTATTTTGGATTACTTTTTGAACTTTGCTTTACGTAATTTATATTTAAAAAAACAACAACAACAACAACGAATTAGTTCTCAATGTTTGAAGTGATTTATGGGGTATTCTGTATCATAGTGGTTATCTGTATTATCGGGGTATTTTATTTATTACAGGGTTATTGGGTATTACGTATTTAAGGGGTATTCTTTACTATAGGGGTATTCTGTATTACAGGGCTGTTCTGTGTTTTAGGGGTATTTTGTATTATAGGGTCATTATGTATCTTAAGGTCATTCAGTGCTAAAGGGGTATTCTTTACCTTAGGGGTTTTCTGTATTATTGTGGTATTGTCATGTTGCGTTATTCTGTAATATAGGTATTCAGTCACATGAGGCATTAGTTTATATTTAGTTATGAGTTACTGGCAATAATAGGGCTTTAGGCAATGACGTGTCTGTATCGGGCACCACTTAATGACGTCATTTTAGTTCTGCCACTCCGGAAACACTACCCTAATTATAAAACAATAATTAAAACACTTGGGGTTTTATTTTTGGGAACAAAATAACTAAAAATATAAAAATAATAATAAAAAAAAATATTACTCTATACCAATTGGGTACATATTTTTTCAAAGCTAGCATATTTTGACTCCGGGTTGTGTAAACTTCAAGAAACTTCTAACCAAATGTGTCGGCATGTCTTGGACATGGCGTAGATCTCTGAACACTTTCTACCCTTTAAATTTGAGCCGAATTGCTTCCCTTTGATGCATACGTCACCACCGCTTTGGGGGGATCAGTCAGCCTCAGTTGTCTTGTTGTCATGGTAACTGTTTACAGGCGCCAAGATTCAAGTTTTACATTTTTTTTTTTTTTAAATGTGCATGACAAGAAAATATTACATTATATTACGAAAAAATTCCCAAATTAGATAATAAAAGTATTTTTATGATGGTGAAAATTATATTTAGGCGGTGGCCATAATAGGTAAGCCTTCTTTCATCACTTCTCAATAATGGTTGTGTGAGCATCACATGTTTGACATGATATGTGGGTGAGCAGTGGGGGTGGGGGTTGTCAAAGGAAGGGTGTCTGTGAAGGGGTGTCTGCCGAAGGATGGGGGTCTTTGAAGGAGTGTCTGCCAAAGGAAGGGTTTCTGTCATTGCAAGGAGTGTTTTTTTGTCTAGGGGTCTCTGCCAAAAGAAAGGTGTCCATCAGGAGGGTGGTTTTCAGTCTTGTATTTACTATAAGGAATATAGTTATGGTGAATTTAAAAAAAAAGAATACTAATATCCGATTGTCTTATAATCAATCTATAGCAAGTCTTTTCATCAATTAAAAAGATTTGGTTTTGACAACAAAATATCTCATTTGCTTACCATTTCATCTCATCCTCAAACTTCATTCATTAAACCCTTATTTTTTTCTATTTAGTTTAAACACATTTTTAATATTAATTCAACGTAACAATTTTTGTATGTGTACACAGCTGTAAGAAAACAACAACATATAATTAAGTAAAAAATATGCCACCACTTCTCAACACAACATAAAAATGGGCACCCCTTAAGAAACATCCATTGGTGATATGACTGTCGTGCTGCCACTGACCACCTCTTGTGCTTTACAGGAAGTGCCATGGACGAGACCTCCCTTCAATACAAGGTCATAGACGTTGCCCCACTGCTGCAGACCAAGTATGCTGTTCTTTCTGGTAAGTAAGACCAGTATCTCCTCCCTATTTAAGGTTTTCAGTGCTTGGGTCTTTCTGGTAGTGGGTTGTGCGACAGTATGCCAACCTCCAGTGCCAAAACATTTAAAAGATAGAATTGAGACTCCAAAACTTCCAGACTCCAAGACTTCCAGACTCCAAGACTTCCAGACTACAAGACTTCCAGACTACAAGACTTGCAGACTCCAAGACTTCCAGACTCCTCAACTCTGTTGGGAACAGAATAAAGAAAATGAAGCTGTAAACATCCGTTCTGAAAAGGATAATACAAGGGATGGGGGACCTTGTTCAATTAGTGTGAAGTACATAACTAGTGGAACATGATCTGTTGTGGCTTGAAAAAAAAAGACAGCAATTAAAAGGACGTTTCGGCTAAATGCCTTCTTGAGCAAACAACAAAAAACAAAAAATAACAAACTATTTGAAATTAAAAATACTTAAGTGTTCCCAGATCGCAATGTAGCTCTCCCAGTCTCTTGAGTGGGCTGTAAGGAATATAGTTATAGTGACTGAGAGAGCTGCATTGTGATTTGCAAAACTCTTAAACCTTTTGGAGATTTAAAAAAAAAATGGAATTAGAAATTTTGGACGTATTGATTGCTGCAAGGCCATATATAGAGCAATGCAGTTGTATTGCTCCTAATGTATACAGTAATGCATTCGTTTGGCCCCTAATGTATAGAATAATGCAGTCGTGTGTCTCCTAATTTATAGAGTAATGCAGTCATGTGGCTCCTAATTTATAGAGCCATGCAGTCATGTGGCCCCTAATGTATAGAGCCATGCAGTCATGTGGCCCCTAATGTATAGAATAATGCAGTCATGTGGCCCCTAATATATAGAGTAATGCAGTCGTGTGGCCCCTAATGCATAGAGTAATGTTGTCGTGTGGCCCCTAATGTATAGAGTAATGCAGTCATGTGGCTCCTAATGTATACAGCAATGCAGTCGTTTGGCTCCTAAATGAAGGAATTTTTTAGATTTAGTCCTTAAGAAACAGATAAAATATTGTGGGTTTTTTTCTATTTAAATTCTGTAATATAGGCCAAAACGTGCCAAAGTGTCCTCGTTTTATAGCCATTTTAATTGTTTCTATAGTATAGTAGTTACTATCCAAATGTCTCATTTTTATTGTAGTTAGTTTACATGTTTTTAATAATTGTAAAGCGCTTAGAGCTTTAAGGTAAGCGCTATATAAAAATGCCTAAATAAATAAATAAATTTACGATATATTTTTGTGACTGTTCTTATCAGGCCAGGACACCATGCTAAAAAAAATGTGTTTATGAAATAGTTATGAGCTTCAATACATTTTATATCAAAAGCCTCAAAGCCAGAGATTTAATGTTTTTGTTGTCGGTTGAGAGCAAGGCTCATTTTCCACACAACAAAAGAAATACAATTTAACTCCAAGCTAGACACATTATATATCTTGTTAAAATCATATTAATTTAATAAAAGACCGGTTGTTCTGTTTTTTTGTTCAAGGGGGCAAAGCGAAGAATGGTGCCCCGATCATGACTTTCCCTTCACGGCCTGGACTGCCTGAAGTTTCAGATGAGGATTATGGGAAGGTGGTCACCTATCTATGTGGTATTACACCGTGAGTAGCCCCGGAAGCGGCAATGTCCATACCATTGGTGTATGTTTTTGGAGGTTAAGATTTGAAATATGATCACTGAGCCAGGAGGCTTTAAATAAAAGTTCATGTTTTTATTTTACAGAGAAACATTTTTAAAGCCTTTTCTTTAACTTGGTATGAATAATTATACCTTTCTCTTTGTGTCAATGTGAAGTTATTTTTAGATCTAATTTCCATTGTTGGAGTTACAATTTGATCCGAATCTTAGTGTTCTTTATTTGTTGTGTTTAAATAATCTATGATGTGTATCAGTATGTTTAAAACAACACACAAATATAATAAAGGAACTACTGAAGAAAAGGTTAAATACTTTTCTGAAAGCCTAAAATATGTTTTGACAACTTTCTAGAAAAAATGGATAATAATAGCAATAGTTTCTGTGTTACTGAGTTCAATGTATTCAGTCCTGAAAAACTGCCAATTATTACCATTAACAATTAAATGAGATATTATTATTTAAAAAAAAAAATCCTACCTAACATTTTTTTTTTTATGTGGTGTGTCTGGCCAGGTTACATGAATCTGAGGCTGGCTTTGTCATTGTTATAGACAGACGACAGGACAGCTGGGGTGCTGTCAAGGCCATTTTACTGAAACTGTCTGTGAGTATCAAATTAATCCTGTGTGTATTTTAATTAATGAAGTTTAAAAAATCAAGCTGATATTAAATTAAGAGAAAAATTATTTTCTCTGCAATACTATAGCTGTATTATGACTTAAAATTTTTTTGTTCCCACAGGCATTTTTTCCTGTCCATATCCAAGTGGTATTTCTGCTTCAACCCAAAGGCTTCTTCCAAAGGGCATTTGCTGATTTAAGGTCAAAGTTTGTAAAAGAAGAGCTGGAGTTCAAGGTCATTGTTGTTTTTTTCCATTCATTTTTGGGTTTAATAAATTTTTTTATTATTAAGTTTTGTTTTGAACTGTTAAAATAAAGTTCTTCCTTATTTTATTTTTTATTAACTATTACATTTTGTTATATACTAGTTTAGTTAAATAAAAATATATTATACATATGATAAAACAATTTTCAATCCACTTTGTTATTTAACTTGATAGACCAGTTTTGACATTGATGCACATTTTTCGATGGATTGTTTGAACAATAATTTTTTGCGGTTTTGATCAGCATTTGACGACAAACTTGAGTGAAATGACGTATTAATTTTTCTAACTTGCATGCATCTAACCCAGGTTGTGCTGTGTGATGCCCCCAAAGATATAGAAGATTATGTTGATCTGCCCCAGCTGACCACAGACGTTGGGGGTGAACTGGACTTTGATGCCAGTGAATGGACAGAACACAGATCGGTAAGTCAGTTTTGTTGTCGGAGGGGAATCTGATCATGTGACCAGGTGGGAATGGGAGGGGATGAGCGGCAAAAACTTTTTATTACTTTTATAAAAAACTTAGTAGAATGATTGTTGACTTTGTTTGGACTTATAAATCTCTCAGAAAATATTGATGCCAACTATTTCCCATTTAGATTTTTTAACACATTCTGTGTTTTAACTTGTGAAACAAAATCTGTAGATTCAACACATTCTATGTTTTAACTTGTGAAACAAAATCTGTAGATTTGACACTTTCTATGTTTTAACTTGTGAAACAAAATCTGTAGATTTAACAAATTCTATGTTTTAACTTGTGAAACAAAATCTGTAGATTTGACACATTCTATGTTTTAACTTGTGAAACAAAATCTGTAGATTTGACACATTCTATGTTTTAACTTGTGAAACAAAATTTGTAGATTTGACACATTCCATGTTTTAACTTGTGAAACAAAATCTGCAGATTTAACACATTCTATGTTTTAACTTGTGAAACAAAATCTGTAGATTTGACACATTCCATGTTTTAACTTGTGAAACAAAATCTGCAGATTTAACACATTCTATGTTTTAACTTGTGAAACAAAATCTGTAGATTTGACACATTCCATGTTTTAACTTGTGAAACAAAATCTGCAGATTTAACACATTCTATGTTTTAACTTGTTAAACAAAATCTGTAGATTTGACACACAGGCCTTTTATTTAACTCAATCCCACTGAATACAATTTACTTCTTGCATGTATGAATATGAGTGATTAAAAATTTGAACCAGGCCCATGACTTCATCTCCCATTGCAAATAGTCCACCATGTGGATTCAGAAATTGAAAAGCAGCATAACTAGGACTAATTGACATTGAAAACATAGATGAGATCTTAAAAGTGGTGTGAATAGGATTAACTGACATAAAAAAAAGAAACATTGAAAGTAGGTTAAATAATACGTCCATATTACTGACTGTATATTATGATTGAAAATTTATTGAAAATTTGTCTCCAATGATGGTACACCAAGGATGGTACACCATTTATTGATCTTAGACTTGCATGTTGCACAGTTCTGATGTTTCCAACAAAAATGTATATATAAAATAATTGTATCCACAAATCTAAAAAAATATCTTAAGTAAAAAAAACAAAACAAAAAACAAAGCAAACATGATAAGTGGCTCTCTTGTTTCCCGACAGGCTGTGGAGAAGTTCTCCAAAAACACAGCTGAGATCTCAACAACCCTCTCGGCTGTTGTGAAGAAGATGGAGGAAAGGGAGCTGCCCAATGACGTCACAGGTAACTGTTCACGTTGACATCTCTGGTCCACAAAAGGAAGGCACTGAGTGGTGGCTAGTTTCTGGTGCAGTGGTTCTCAAAGTGGGCCGTACCATCCCCATGGGTGGGCGGTGGGGTGTTCCAGAGGGGAGGTAAAATGCTCAGTAGATTTGAGCAATATAGAAGTAAATTACTATAACTGAGGTCCTACTAAAAATATAAATTTAAATTAGCTGTGGTGTTAATGGATCAATGTAATCAATTTATTATTGAATTAATTAAGGTAAACGGCTTTTAAAAAAAATTCAATTACAAGTTTAATTACAAATCACAATATTACATTTGATTGTGGTGTTATCTTTCATAGGGTAGGGTTTAAAGGGGCCCAGGGGGGCACTGGCCAAAATAAGTTTGAGAACCTCTGTTCTAGTGTGTTATCAAACTAACATTCAGATTATTGGGTTGGTTTGCTGCTTAACGTCAGGCAGTGGGGCAGGTCAAAATAAATATATAGGATTGAGTTTATGGGTTGGTCAGCTCTGTAACCATAGTAAAATTTAATATTTCCATTTTAGAAGTAAAAAAAAACAACCTGTTTCACTAAGATTTCTGCCCCTGGCGCTGTGTCTTGTAGGTCAAATGTATGTGCTGTCAATGAGATTATATTTTCATGTAGTTTCTATGAAACTTTAAAACAGAGGCAGCAGTTTTACTTCAAAGATATGCTGTGCCAATGTGCAGTATGTTTTAATAGAGATTCAGGGATATGATGTGCCACTTTGCAGTATGTTTTAATAGAGTTTCAGGGATATGATAGTATCTTTTAATAGAGATTCAGTGATATGCTGTGCCAATGTTCAGTATGTTTTAATAGAGATTCAGTGATATGATGTGCCAATGTTCAGTATGTTTTAATAGAGATTCAGTGATATAATGTGCCAATGTTCAGTATGTTTTAATAGAGATTCAGTGATATAATGTGCCAATGTTCAGTATGTTTTAATAGAGATTCAGTGATATGATGTGCCAATGTTCAGTATGTTTTAATAGAGATTCAGTGATATGATGTGCCAATGTTCAGTATGTTTTAATAGAGATTCAGTGATATGATGTGCCAATGTGAGAATGTTTTAACAGAAATTCAATCATATATTGTGCTCCTGTGCAGCGTTTTAATTAAGACACAATAATGTTTAATTTCTCTGTATCTTAACTGACCACAGTGCTGGACAAGGGCAAATATCCCTGGGATTCAGACCAGGATCCTCTTCAGGGTGAACAAACGCCACAGTTCAATCTTTTAATCCATCTAATCCTCAGCCATAACACCTCAATAACTGCATGCCCCCTCCCCCCTCTCCTTAATTTAACCCACTTCATATCCATTTTCTAATTGTATCCATCTCACCTCATGTCCAGTCCCTTATTCATGAGTGTCCCATAAATACAAACTCCTAAAATACACATAAGTTCTGTTCTCAATCTCTGTTTTTCTTTGACGCTGTTCATTCTAAATATACAATGAATGGCTTAAAATGGCTTAAAATAAATGGCTTGAAAATAACCAAGCATGTTAATGTGCCTAAGCCAAAAAACTTCTAACCAATCAACTTTGTGCTAACAACGACCATGAGAAGTTTGGGGGAAGCTAAGAGTGGACAACAGCAAAGGGGTGCTTACAAAAAAAAAAAAAAAAAGTGAATATTTTCATATCCCACTTCTTATCCAGGATCCACTTTCAATGCTATGGCTACATTGCAAGCCACTTCACTTCTCCTACTTTCCCCTCCCTATATATATATATCTCTCTTCTCCCTTCAGCACTCCAATTTATGTAACTTACCTCCCCCCAGTTGTCCTCTTAACTCCAAATTATATAATTATCCTCCCCCAGCCACCTCTGTCCTTTCCACCCTTTCCTAGCACCCCAACTTATATTAACTCTCCCCTCCCACGACACCCCAAGTTATATCTGTGACCTTACCATCCTCTCCCCAGCACCCCAAGTTAACCCGACCTCTGTCCTGGTCCTGTCTAAAATCTTCGCCTCCCATACCCCCACCTCCCATACCCCCACCTCCCACACCCCCACCATCTTCTATTTTGCTGTTTGATGCATTAATTCCAAGTTAGTTTTTCCAGAGAACCTCCCATGTGTAATGTAATTGGCGCCACAAAACTTTTGGTGGGTGATGGGAAATGGCCCAGGGGACAAAACTCTGTTTAAAAACATTAGAGGTGATGTCCAAGATCAATACAACTTTGTTTGATAAATGGATGGCCCTAAAAAAAAAATACACGAAAAGAAATTCTTTATGTTTTTTTTACATCTAACTAGAATTCTGAATAACAATGAGAAATATACTTTTCTCCCATCTTACATTATTGTTATACTGCTTTATCAGCCAAACAATTTACTATCAATCCTAATTTATTCAATCTAATTCTTTGCCACATTACCTTCCACCATTCCTTTCACCTTCACCCCTCCCTCTACTTCCTATTATCATAGTAATATAAAAAACTTAAATAAAATAATATTTTACTTTACTTATTCTGGCCTATGAATGGTCCTCAAATTAAAATTAGATGCATCCGTTATGTACTGTTGGTAGGCCAGCTTTCCCTGGTCATCAAATGTACCAACAAGATTTTTAAATGAAACTTGAGACTTATCAGCGTGATAATGACCAAGATTCTCATGTGTGCTGAAAACCAAGTTTATATAACAACAAAAACTTCCAACAAAGACAATCAAACCCTGAAAAAAATATTTACAATGTAATGAGAACAGACTTACATTTATTTGGATCAATAGAAGAACCTTATCTTATCTTTCATTTATCCAATATTATTACACCCCTTGATTCAACACAGCCGTTTTGCTGATAACGTTCATGAATAATGAATATTTTTGCTTTTTGTATTCTAAAGAAATATAATTCTTTTCCCAAACCCCCTTCCTTTCCCAAATAAGCATGCCCCACATAGAAAAAAATAATTAGTCATAAAATTAATAAAGAGCAATTGCATAAAAAACTGAGGCAACACAATTTAAAAATTAATGAAAGAAACGTCATTAAAATTGATAGCTTCACATGAATTTAGATTCAGATTTGTTGATGTATTTTTCATTTTCACTTATCTATTGTTGAGTTTTTTAAGATCATGTTTTGTTCAGTGTTCTAGTCATTGCCCCTTGAGTTAGATGACAGAGAAAATTATTGTCACTCTATCCCAAGTTCTGAGCCCAAGCCTGTAAAAGCTGCAGCTTTAACATGAGCCGGACATTACAATTTCTTCAAACACAGGAACAGAGGCTATTATTGGTGTCTGTATGGCTGAGAGGAAAGAGCTGCTGGAGGACATCGACAGCGCCACTGCTCACGGGGAGACGCTGCTCAAATGCATCAAGGGAGAGAACTCCAGCACGCCGCTGACCAAACTCTGCCACGTTCTGGAACTAGAAAGGTAAAAATCAATGAGAGGTTTTTCAAGAATATTTCCTTTTCATTAGTATTTTTAAAAAATTTAAATTTGAATGGAGCAAATCTTTGCCAGAATAAAGTGTACCAGGGGACACAACTCAGCACACTGTTATTACCAGATGAAAAATACATGTCAAAACTTCAAAGAAATTCAGGACAGTGATTTAGCATAGTATATGTCATACATTTATAAAGAAAATAGACTAGGGCAGTGAATGAGCACAAGATATGAAATACATTTATAAAGAAATAGACTAGAGCAGTGAATGAGCACAAGATATGTCATACATTTATAAAGAAATTGACTAGGGCAGTGTATGAGCACAAGATATGTCATTCATTTATAAAGAAAATAGAATAGGACAGCGACTGAGCACAGAATATGTTGAAACATTTATACTGTTGTTATTTGGCATCTGCTTTTGCCAGCAACCATTTTTATTTTTACCTTGCTTTGAAATTTAAACTACTTGTATTTCTGAAAGGTAAATGGCGGATCTGCCTAAATGCACACTATGTTTGGTGACACTTTCGGTTAATATTTGGAAGCAAAAACAATATATAAATTATTATTCAAATTAAAAAGATAACACATTAAAAAATACCAGGTTCGGTGTTTAGAAACATAAATGGTAACACAGAATCACTAATAATGTGCCTCTGCAACAACAGCTGCATCCAGGCAAAGCCTGCATTTAGGCGCTCTCTTACCAAAATGGTGTACACATATCCTGTATGCAAAAATATGATTTTAGCTACCTCTGTCCCCTTAGCACATCCCTTTTGTTGGGGCACTTTAAGGTTATGCCCTGGCTTAGCACATGCTTGTAGCTGGGGCACTTTAAGTTTATGCCCCGGGCTTAGCCCATCCCTGTTGTTAGGTCACTTTAAGGTTATGCCCAGACTCTATTATTACAACAGCAGTGTCCATCATGCTACCTTATGCAGTTAATTATTTCTCTATGATGCTCAGGCTGCTGGTTCAGTTAGATGAAAGTAGGACTGGGTTCGGAGAGTTCTGGCATCGACATGAGGCCAAACTGAAGCAGTGCCTTGTGGTCCGCAAGTTTGAGGAAGAGTTTAAGCTGGTAAGTGCTTCATCCATTCAGTGCGGATAAAAAGTGTGGAAAAAAAATAATTAAATTCCCACTACATCCTTGGTTAATGTGCATGTCAAGTGCATCCTTGGTTAATGCGCATGTCAAGTGCAAAACTTTGGCTCTCCTGCATCATTAGATGTCTGCCTTTTACCAATTTAATTATCTTTAAAAATATGGAGAAAATTTAATAAATTTAAAAAAGAAAAAGAATACCAATAAATGTAAAAGGCAGCACTGTTATACAGCTGTTTCTTGCCATGAGAAGGGAAACCCACAATTAATGGTCACCCACCATCCACCACTCACCATCCACCACCCACAATCCACCACCACAATCCACCACCACAATCCACCACCCACCACTCACCATCCACCACCCACAATCCACCACCCACAATCCACCACCCACAATCCACCAGCCACCACCCACCATCCTCCCATCAGCAAACCTGCATAGCCTTGGTATTGCAGCCATCTTATCTACACATCCAGTTCACCAAATAATTGTATGTTCTAACCCCAGGAGATCTAGTTCACTGAATAACTATATGTTCCCCCCCCCCCCACCACAGACCCAGTTCCCCATGGAGAGAAGGTTTGAACCCCTCGAGTCCAAAATGGAGGAGCTGGGCAATCTTATCTACACACCCAGTTCACCAAATAATTGTATGTTCTAACCCCAGGGGATCTAGTTCCCTGAATAACTATATTTTCCCCCCCCCCCCCCACCACAGATCCAGTTCACCATGGAGAGAAGGATTGAAACCCTCGAGTCCAAAATGGAGGAGCTGGGCAACTCAATGAAGGATGTGGAGGATCTCATCAAAAACTTTGACGACCTGGAGATTGATTCACAGGTCAGCAGAAGTTTTTTCGTTTTAAAAAGAACATAATCTCCTGTCTGCAATCATCTCTAGCCAAGACTTTGTTAATTTGAATATTGCCCCAGAGTTAAGCCAATGCTGTTTATGTATTTTGTATACCATGGTCTCCACAACATTGTCTAGTCTTTGTAATAGATTTATTTCGTCTGTTCTATTCAGGCCACAGTGTTGTCATTAGTTTCTGATAAACAAAGTTAAGGCAAACAAAATTCACCCCAGCAATTTATTTGAATCGCATTTTACTTTTAAACGGAAAGAATACAAGAAATAAAATAAAATTAAAATGCAACTTTTTAATAAGTAATGAAAGTGAAAATTATAGGATTTTTCTTTCAATTAAGGGCCGACAACTCCAAGGTACAACAACTACCAATCGTTAAAAAAATGGTTATCTTTCCATTTAAGGGATGTTGGTTATCTCAACAACAAGAACGCCACACACATAAATGAACCCCAAAAATGGGTTTAGATGCCAACTATTTGACGACATCAATGAGATGTTTGTGTATGGGGAGGGGGGGGGGCTATCTACTCTAAACGCGTCTACGTCAGTTTTAAAGCCACATACGTTTTGGGAGCTTTTCTTTCTTTTTTTTTTTACCTAACCCCGTAGCTTTGTTTATGCGTTAACGCCCGTTTTACTTGATTCGCGTTTTTTTTTTTT
>CAXITT010000518.1:458626-470309 GCA_964033795.1 Lymnaea stagnalis | reverse complement strand
GTGGGGGGGGGGGGGGTGCATTGGGATATTTGTATATTGATTGGTCCTTGGAAAAAGTCCCGACTGTTGCAGCAGGCGACCGTCTGGAATATTTGCTGTGTCCAGGGGTGACGGTTTTCAAGAATGAGATTCTGTTGACTTTTAAGATGTGGGCATCCTATCTGGGTGAGGACGGAAGAAGTGCACGTGCACATTTAGATGTACTTTTAATCTCTCATTTTAAGCTCGGGTATTCACAAAACCCAAACTTGGTCGGCTTGTTAAGTTGTTTATTACCGGAGGCGCCACATTGCATAGCAATTTAAATAAAACTAGCGAAGTCGGGGTTTTGGGGGCAAATGCCCCTCTGCCCTACCCAAATGATGTCCCTGATGCCCATTGTTACGATAGAGCAGCACCTGGTTGCTCCATGGGAAGATAATAACAGCTGGAAACTATTCTATAATTGTCAGCTATACTGAAAATAATCACTCTTATACTTCCACAAACAATTATAGTTAGTCTTTAACAAACTTTTAATTGATTCTGCATTATAAAATTTAAATGTAAGTGTAAAAACTTTTTAACTTCATGATTAACAAGCTAAAGATGTAATGAAATGTTTTCCCTACAATTTTGTGTTATTCAAAATAGATCAGCACAAAGTAAAGCGTATTTATTATTTTTTTTTATATCATAAATTATTTTTTTGTGGGGTTAGGGTTATAAAAGGTTGACATAATTAAATAGGGGGGGGGTCATCGGAAGTTTGACAGTTGTTAACAAGGGGGAGGGGGGTCAAAAATTGTGGAAAAATTGTTGACGTAATTAATGGACCACCCCATATGAGTAGATCTACATACCCAAATGATCTTTCTTTCTTTTTTTTTATTTTTATTTTATTATTATTTTTTTTAAACTCTCAAATACCGAATTAGACATTTTCATTTTATTACCGACAGGAATCTATCAGATATACAAACACCGAAAATATCGTGTTAGATCTAATGGGGAAAAAAACCGTTCATATCATCGCATGAAAGAAATAGCATCAGCAGACGTCTGAATTAGCATAAAATCTTTAATAAAAGGTTTGAAAAAAAAATGTATTGATTTTTAGGGCGTTTGATTCATATCTTCGCCATTCACGAATTTAAAAACAATGTTGACCATCACTTCTGTGACAAGGCACTGGCGGCAGGAGTTCGGTAACCAGGAGAATTCAATCGTTCGATGTCGTCTGTCTGTTGCGTCATTGACGTGAATTTCAACAGTGTTGACATTTGGACCGAACCACATCATTTTTTGTTAAATATTCCTTTTCGAACTCTTAAACCTTACTGACCGGGTCATTGTAATCATTACATTCTACTGGTCCATGCTATTGTTATCTTTACATTCTACTGGTCCAAGCCATTGTTATCTTTATATTCTACTGATCCAGGTCGTTGTTATCTTTACATTCTACTGATCCAGGTCGTTGTTATCTTTACATTCTACTGGTCCAGGTCGTTGTTATCTTTACATTCTACTGGTCCAAGCCATTGTTATCTTTACATTCTACTGATCCAGGTCGTTGTTATCTTTACATTCTACTGGTCCAGGTCGTTGTTATCTTTACATTCTACTGGTCCAGGTCGTTGTTATCTTTACATTCTACTGGTCCAGGTCGTTGTTATCTTTACATTCTACTGGTCCAGGCCATAGTTATCTTTACATTCTACTGTCCAGGTCGTTGTTATCTTTACATTCTACTGGTCCAGGTCGTTGTTATCTTTACATTCTACTGGTCCAGGTCGTTGTTATCTTTACATTCTACTGGTCCAGGCCATAGTTATCTTTACATTCTACTGGTCCAAGCCATTGTTATCTTTATATTCTACTGATCCAGGTCGTTGTTATCTTTACATTCTACTGGTCCAGGTCGTTGTTATCTTTACATTCTACTGGTCCAGGCCATAGTTATCTTTACATTCTACTGATCCATGCCGTTGTTATCTTTACATTCTACTGGTCCAGGTCGTTGTTATCTTTACATTCTACTGGTCCATGCCATTGTTATCTTTACATTCTACTGATCCATGCCGTTGTTATCTTTACATTCTACTGGTCCAGGTCGTTGTTATCTTTACATTCTACTGGTCCATGCCATTGTTATCTTTACATTCTACTGGTCCAGGCCATAGTTATCTTTACATTCTACTGGTCCAGGTGGTTGTTATCTTTACATTCTACTGGTCCAAGCCATTGTTATCTTTACATTCTACTGGTCCAGGCCATAGTTATCTTTACATTCTACTGGTCCAGGTGGTTGTTATCTTTACATTCTACTGGTCCATGCCATTGTTATCTTTACATTCTACTGGTCCAGGCCATAGTTAACTTCACATTCTACTGGTCCAGGTGGTTGTTATCTTTACATTCTACTGGTCCAAGCCATTGTTATCTTTACATTCTATTGATCCATGCCGTTGTTATCTTTACATTCTACTGGTCCAGGTCGTTGTTATCTTTACATTCTACTGGTCCATGCCATTGTTATCTTTACATTCTACTGGTCCAGGCCATAGTTATCTTTACATTCTACTGGTCCAGGTGGTTGTTATCTTTACATTCTACTGGTCCAAGCCATTGTTATCTTTACATTCTACTGATCCAGGTCGTTGTTATCTTTACATACTACTGGTCCAAGCCATTGTTATCTTTACATTCTACTGATCCAGGTCGTTGTTATCTTTACATTCTACTGATCCAGGTCGTTGTTATCTTTACATTCTACTGATCCATGCCGTTGTTATCTTTACATTCTACTGATCCATGCCATTGTTATCTTTACATTCTACTGGTCCAGGTCGTTGTTATCTTTACATACTACTGGTCCAGGTCGTTGTTATCTTTACATTCTACTGATCCATGCCGTTGTTATCTTTACATTATACTGATCCATGCCATTGTTATCTTTACATTCTACTGATCCAGGTCATTCGAATCGTTTCTTGGTATTTACCCAGCATACAGTAATATTAAATGCCGTTTTTATCTCCTAATTACTCCTAAAAACACTCAATAAACGTGTCGGATGAAACAACTTCTCGTGCGTAGCTAACAAACAAACAATAAAAAAACAGTAGCTACAATTTTAACTTGCTTAAAGCTTTAGACTTACAGTTGGCCTTGTTTGATGATCTCTAGGACACAGCTTGCATGCGATTAGAGAGTAACACTATATTTTAGATCAGTTTAAATTTTTGTTTGATTTGTTCGTTGCCTCAGATTTGATTCAAACACTCAGTTAAACTTTGATAAATAAATTCAATTAAGCTGACTGGATCAAGCTGTGACAACCGCATTTCCACCCTCCCCCTTTTTCCACCAAGCAGACCTTGTCTTACTTGTTTCATTACCCGCTGC
Organism: Lymnaea stagnalis; assembly: GCA_964033795.1. Lineage (NCBI taxonomy): Eukaryota > Metazoa > Mollusca > Gastropoda > Lymnaeidae > Lymnaea > Lymnaea stagnalis. Next base: position 466,919 of record CAXITT010000518.1, on the reverse strand, counting down.
TTCCGCTTGAAATTCGACAAGGATAGACGAGTGAAGGCCAGACGTGAAACACGACCAGTGTGCACCACCGCCCCCACCCCCTGGTTGTTAAGGATCCTTAAAAATGTATATTTATGATCCCTGGGATCATTGAGACGCTTCCGTTTTGTCTTGATCTTATAGAGTAGCTGTTCAGTCATGTGAGATGGTTTTACAACCGGAAGTTACCCGGTCTCTTAAGATTGTCAATGCATAAGTGGTCTGACCTTTCTGGGGCGGCACACTTCGCATTCTTATTCCAGAATATCATTCAGAAGTCTCAAGACCCTTGATTCCATGGTGTAGCTTTTTGTATTGACACAAAACCCTTTGGTGGTATGTTATAAACTCATTGCTTTGACACAAAACCCTTTGGTGGTACGTTATAACCTCATTGCATTGACACAAAACCCTTTGGTGGTACGTTATAACCTCATTGCATTGACACAAAACCCTTTGGTGGTACGTTATAACCTCATTGCATTGACACAAAACCCTTTGGTGGTATGTTATAACCTCATTGCATTGACACAAAACCCTTTGGTGGTACGTTATAAACTCATTGCTTTGACACAAAACCCTTTGGTGGTATGTTATAACCTCATTGCATTGACACAAAACCCTTTGGTGGTACGTTATAACCTCATTGCATTGACACAGAACCCTTTGGTGGTACGTTATAACCTCATTGCATTGACACAAAACCCTTTGGTGGTACGTTATAAACTCATTGCTTTGACACAAAACCCTTTGGTGGTACGTTATAACCTCATTGCATTGACACAAAACCCTTTGGTGGTATGTTATAAACTCATTGCATTGACACAAAACCCTTTGGTGGTATGTTATAACCTCATTGCATTGACACAAAACCCTTTGGTGGTACGTTATAAACTCATTGCATTGACACAAAACCCTTTGGTGGTACGTTATAACCTCATTGCATTGACACAAAACCCTTTGGTGGTACGTTATAACCTCATTGCATTGACACAAAACCCTTTGGTGGTACGTTATAAACTCATTGCTTTGACACAAAACCCTTTGGTGGTACGTTATAACCTCATTGCATTGACACAAAACCCTTTGGTGGTATGTTATAACCTCATTGCATTGACACAAAACCCTTTGGTGGTACGTTATAACCTCATTGCATTGACACAAAACCCTTTGGTGGTACGTTATAACCTCATTGCATTGACACAAAACCCTTTGGTGGTACGTTATAACCTCATTGCATTGACACAAAACCCTTTGGTGGTACGTTATAACCTCATTGCATTGACACAAAACCCTTTGGTGGTACGTTATAACCTCATTGCATTGACACAAAACCCTTTGGTGGTACGTTATAACCTCATTGCATTGACACAAAACCCTTTGGTGGTACGTTATAACCTCATTGCATTGACACAAAACCCTTTGGTGGTACGTTATAACCTCATTGCATTGACACAAAACCCTTTGGTGGTACGTTATAACCTCATTGCATTGACACAAAACCCTTTGGTGGTACGTTATAACCTCATTGCATTGACACAAAACCCTTTGGTGGTACGTTATAACCTCATTGCATTGACACAAAACCCTTTGGTGGTACGTTATAACCTCATTGCATTGACACAAAACCCTTTGGTGGTACGTTATAACCTCATTGCATTGACACAAAACCCTTTGGTGGTACGTTATAACCTCATTGCATTGACACAAAACCCTTTGGTGGTACGTTATAACCTCATTGCATTGACACAAAACCCTTTGGTGGTACGTTATAACCTCATTGCATTGACACAAAACCCTTTGGTGGTACGTTATAACCTCATTGCATTGACACAAAACCCTTTGGTGGTACGTTATAACCTCATTGCATTGACACAAAACCCTTTGGTGGTACGTTATAACCTCATTGCATTGACACAAAACCCTTTGGTGGTACGTTATAACCTCATTGCATTGACACAAAACCCTTTGGTGGTACGTTATAACCTCATTGCATTGACACAAAACCCTTTGGTGGTATGTTATAAACTCATTGCATTGACACGAAACCCTTTGGTGGTATGTTATAAACTCATTGCATTGACACGAAACCCTTTGGTGGTACGTTATAACCTCATTGCATTGACACAAAACCCTTTGCTGGTATGTTATAAACTCATTGCATTGACACAAAACCCTTTGGTGGTATGTTATAAACTCATTGCATTGACACGAAAACCTTTGGTGGTATGTTATAACCTCATTGCATTGACACAAAACCCTTGGGTGACATGATGTAACGAAGTGATAAACATTAACGTTTCTATACAGCATTTAGTGATTGCACATTATTTTATTATGCAGTGCAATGACGCGCGACCGGCTAACCGTTTACTCGCTATCAAAGTGGCCCGCGAAGCCTTTTGGGTTGGCCGTCCCAGGTTAAGAAACAACAATTAAGAACAGGTTCCAAAGACAAAGAATCCAAATCACTGTTCGGTAGATTCATAAAAGAATGAAATAGTGAAACGAGGTATGTGGAAGCTTGAAAAAAGGTAACAGGACAAAAAACAAGGACGTTTCGGCATAAAGCCTTCATCAGCCAACAAAAGAAATGAAAATACAGCAAATCATGTTAATCATGTTACCTTTTTTCAAGCTTCCACATACCTCGTTTCACTATTTCATTCTTTTACATAGCTTGAAAGCAGTCCCTTCATTTATTTATTCGGTAGATTCCCATCACTATGAAAACAAATCTTTTAACTTGCGATACGCCTTTGCATTAGTTTACAAGGTTAAGCTATTGTTAGAATTCCCTTGAGTCGCACATAGAGGGACTTAAACGGGGTCAAGTAATCAAGATAAAACGGTTCCTTAAAATACGTTAAAAAAAATGTTTTATAACATCCATCCTTCTTACTTCGTCGACGCACGTCATTATGTCTTTGATAGAAAAATTGTTGTTTATTTAAAAGGGAGGTAACAAAACCCAAGTTCCACTACTCCTGTTCTGGCTGTACTAACATAGACTTTCCAACGATTAGCAGTGATCTCTCTTTAAATATGTCGCTTAGCTTTGATGACGGGTTTGTTCACACGCTCAGAATGGGGGCTGGGGAAGTCGGGTAGTGTAATGTTGGGGCAAAATGTGCGTGAGGGGGGGGGGGGGCTGATATTTTTTTTTTTGGGGGGGGTGGACTATACAAAATGTCACATGATACCTGAACCCATGGGGTTCTTCTAGATTACCTGGTACCGGAAATCCAATACCAAATGAGCGTAACTGCCCTGAGATGGGGGCTTTTTAGCAAAATTATACATATTTTTTTCGGAGTTTTAAATTTTTTTTTTACATTTGAAAACCTTGACCATACCTGGCCAACCCATCAATGAATATCGGTTCTCAAAGCTTTGAAACAGCGGCGTGTCTTCTTAGCGCCACTGAACAGTGATTCATCTGTCCCAGTTTGCACCTACATAGGTAACCATCAACTTAACCGGCCCTTACGCGACACCTGCAGTTTTATTACACCACTGCACCGACCAACGGCTCGTTTGATTAAACAGGTCGCCTTGGTTAGTTGTTTTTTTAGGCCCACCCCCCCCCCCCCCTTTTCCCTTAGTTTTGCAACGCTTCAAGCGCACCTCTATTGATAAGCAATCTTTAGTGGCCGGGAATTCCCTCGCACGCCAGTATTTCGATTCGTGGTTTGATTCGCGCACGGATCGGTCCATTATTTGCAGTGGGTGTCGCAGCTCGGTTGTGAATGTGTCCCCGATACAAATCTACAACGCCTACTTCTATGTAATGGGCTACTGCCGTGGGATGTCCTGTTTTGTGAAGTGTGTAGGCGATTATTCGGTGATCTCCGGCATTTGAGTTCGGATAATTAGACGATTAATTGCTATTGTGATGTGTAGGTTCGTGTGTGTCATCTCAGTCAGACCGTGCTTATCGTGTAGTCCTGGGATCAAACACAAATGTTTCGTGACGAACGTGTCATCCATGTTGTTATCTTGTGGAACTGTCCGTCTATTTTTATAATTATGCATAGGTTTTTTCCCCCCTTCTCCCTCCTTTACAGTTCCAGGGGCTCGGAAGAGTTAGTCTAATACTTCCTTACATTTCTTACACGTGAAATTTTCTGAATGTGTGGAATTATTATTATTATTTAAACTACATTTTCACTGGACCAAATGAGAGTTCTTTATGAGCAGAACTTTAAAAAAAAAAAAAAAGCCAACACAATAATTAATTTGAACTTCAAAAAAATAGTGAAAAAGTTATTTCTGCTAACTACGTTTGGATAGGTTTGAAATATGTTTGTGTGGAGTCGGGATTTTAAACACGATTTCTGAAGGCAGAGTTCACAGTGTGTTAGCTATTGACATATTATTGTTTTACATGACGCCAAAAAATAATTGTTTTCCGGGCTCTCTTCAGTCTCTGTTTATTCTTTAGCTCAGTTCATGCCGCCAATCTGCCTTTGTTCACTTAATGCGACTGGATTAATGAGATGGACTAAATTCACGAAAAGTAGGCGAACGTTTTGGATTATAACACCTCGGGGAAGGTAGGGCATGTGGGCACAAATGTCCACTCCTGCCACAGGTCTGCTGGTTTTGGTGTTGGACATTTATGCTGGTGGTTCTGTTATTATACCATCATCCTGGTATTATTTTTGTTAAGCTATCTTAAATGCAATCACGTTGGTAGTTCTGGTGTTAGGCAATCATGCCGGTAGTTCTGTTGTTAGGCAATCATGCTGGGAGTTCTGTTGTTAGGCCATCATGCCGGTAGTTCTGTTGTTAGGCAATCATGCCGGTAGTTCTGTTGTTAGGCAATCATGCCGGTAGTTCTGTTGTTAGGCAATCATGCTGGTAGTTTTGTTGTTAGACAATCATGCCGGTAGTTTTGTTGGTACTTCCGGTGCCATAACATCACGCAACCACTGAAGCACCGTGCTGTTTGTTTCCGATTACGTTCAGATAAGTGCACTTTATTGGCCGCAAAGTAAACATGGCGCAAACGATAAGAGGTCGTATTTAGTCTGCCTATACAGAGGTCGTATTTAGTCTGCCTATACAGAGGTCGTATTTAGTCTGCCTAAACAGAGGTCGTATTTAGTCTGCCTATACAGAGGTCGTATTTAGTCTGCCTATACAGAGGTCGTATTTAGTCTGCCTAAACAGAGGTCGTATTTAGTCTGCCTATACAGAGGTCGTATTTAGTCTGCCTATACAGAGGTCGTATTTAGTCTGCCTATACAGAGGTCGTATTTAGTCTGCCTATACAGAGGTCGTATTTAGTCTGCCTATACAGGACAGATCAGTTCGATGACACGTAAAACATGGCGTCTTTCTACCGCTTTAGGTCACTGAATTTACCCTGAGTTCACTAAATGTGTTTTGTTCACTATATGTGACTTGTTTCACTATATTCACTTAACCTCATATATTTTGTTAGGGCGTCAAAATATTGTAGCGAGTTCAGCATGTGTACACAAGCATCATCGGCACGACAATCAGCGTAGAGAATCATTAAATAAGCTCTGGACTCTAGAAACAGGAACCTGCAGTCTTCTAATTAGTTGCAAGGGCAGCCGTTAGGACGAAAACGAACTAAAGGAATGATCATACGCCATGTTGTTTAGCATCGCTGACGAGGTCGAGTATCTTCCCCATGTCTAAATTCATGTCGAGCAACACTGTCTGTAACACGCTGCTCGTGCCCTAATAGACCTAATACGCCTATATCAGCTCACGTCGAAATGAAAGGTCTGCCTAATCGATGAGGCTTGTGTACCACGAGACATCTGCACCACATCCATATCTTTTGTAATGCAAGAGAATTAAACTTATTTTTTCAAAACAACAAAAAAATTCGCCACAGCAAACCATCCAACTGTTTACTGTTCTGAGTCCATCGATAAGAGTGCGTTGTTCAGCAAACAGAAAAGATCTCCTGAATCAATGGCGAATGATCAAGATGATGAAATTTGAAGTTAGAACGCATGCAGGGCCGTCTTAACGGCATCGGGGGGGGGGGGGGGGCGCCCTGGAAAAGGAATGGACAGATGCCCACCCCCCACCCCCACCCTAAATTCCTGTCTTACCTAATCAAGTAGTGTTGAGAAAATCATCTGGGGCCCAGGTTTGGCCCATTCGCTATGAAAAGTCTTAGTATGTCAATCACACTATATCAGCCCACTTCCGAATTTTATTTATTATTTTTTTTTTTAATTTACGAATTTTTCTTAAAATTCGAACCGTTGGGAAAGGAATTGATTCGAAGGTCGAAATACGTGTTGACAAAAAACGTTTGAAAGCTGCATCTAAGTAGACTTTAAAATAAAATAAAATTGCCTTAAGATATGTAAAACCCATTAAGAATATTGGGAACTTGAGGCAACTACCGTGTGTGCCCATGCCATAAGACGTCACTGAGAACACGGCTTTCTTTTATTATGGGACAGTTTGTGTTTATACTCAGTACGAAGAACTCTTCTGTGTTGGAGTAAATGATAACTTTTCCTCCCCAAACATGATAAATAGCAAGAGAGCAGACTTAAATGCTTACTAATCCTACAATATCGACTTACACCAGAGTTTACTAAGCCTACATTATCTGCTTATCTCAGAGTTTTCTTTCTTTTGAACATGTTGTTCAGTCCATTGTTCATCTTACGAAGTTGGGCGGATCTTCGATTTACACGTTCAGAAACAGATTTGGTTAATCATTTTTTAAAACAACTCGTGTAAATTTAAAAAAAACAACAAGATTTTATTGTAGAGGAAAACAAAAAAAAAACTTAATACAAGAATGTTCATTTATTATTCCAGTTACCACCCTTGAAACGTCGCATATATATATATATATATATATATATATATATATATATATATATATATATATATATATATATATTTAAAGTCAGCCCTTCATATACATTCTTGTGACCGGTGTAAAATTACAAGCTGATATTAAATATTGTTTCCCTTTGACTGGCTCAGTTTGGTCTGTTCGTATGAAGTTAATACAATAGTTTAGTTGTTGAAATTGATTGCTCTGTTCGTATGAAGTGGGTGCAACGGTTCAGTCGTTGGAATTGTTTGCTCTGTGAAATTTTTGAAAGTTTCCTCTCCTGTTTTCACCTGCAAGAAAACTTGTCAAGAACTATACTAAGTTGATTTGTGTACAACAGTACAGCGAAACATAATTTATGGTAAAATTCTACTTAATTGTCATTTTTTTAAAGTAACTCTTTAAATAAAGTTGATGCGACAGTGGAACCAAAAGCACCCGCCCTCCCACGGTGGAACTCCACCCACCCTTCCTACGCCACGGACACTGCCCACCCGAACATCTAGAATGCCCCCCCCCCAAATCACATTGTCTAAAAAAAAAACACTGATCATAACCGTGGTGGAGTCTTACTCCGGGTCTTCCTAAATCACGTAGCAGAGGCTTTTCATAATCCCGTAGCAATGGTTATCCATGATCCAAGCTACCGTTAAGTACCACCCCCCCCCCCAACCACAAGCCCGAGGGGCTAGTTGCGCTGCTGCATGTATTACACCACATCTGTGTATGGATCCACAAGTGTATTTTTGTTGGTGTGTGATCAAGCTGTGTATGGAAACACATCTATTTGTAGTGTGCAAAGCCTCGTGTGTGTAGATGCACGTGTATGTGTGTTAAGTGATCTATCCACGTATGATTGTCTTTATAAACATGCGTGTTGTGGTGCGCAGTCAGTCGTGCGTTTAGAGCTTTGTGGTTCAATTGGTTTCCATCCAAAAATAAATAGAGGGCAGCCCCCCCCCCCCACCCATTCCCATACAAAGTACTTTTTTTTAAAATTCCGAATTCTATTCAACAGAATCAAAGGGAAATTTTATTTTATTGCAACGGTTCAAAAGTTATGTGAGAAAATACCCTAGGGCAATCCGCGTTAGATAAAATGTTAAAGATTGGTGGATATTGTTGATTTAAGAGAACATTTTGAAATACAAATCTTTTTTTTTTTTAAAGTGTTTAGACAGATGTGCGTAGTTCGATCAAATACAAAATCAGTGCTCAAATCTTTCTCCGTTGTATGAAATCACAGTACCTCCTACGGATAACAATACATCGAAAAATGGCAAAGAATATTTTTAAAACTTCCTTTAAAAAAAAAAAAAAAAAAAAATTTAAAAAATTGGATTGGAATTAAATCCACAAGTCTGACGTCACCTCCGGCCAACGGCTCTATGATGATGATGATGATGATGATGAAAACAGGCCATGACA
>CAXITT010000518.1:387304-452926 GCA_964033795.1 Lymnaea stagnalis | reverse complement strand
GGGGGGGGGGTGGGTGGTTTCTTATGGCGCGCGGATCGCTATTGGAAATAAGGATATCGGTGTTGAGGTCAGGTTGGCTTTTGCAGAAGTGCTCTAAGCGATGAGTTTTGAGAAAATTTACATTGTCCATAGAAAACTCTTGACCACAAAGCTGAAGTTTGTAACATTCACCCTCAGCGCCCCATGTCAAGTTTAAATAGGTGATGGCTTGGGACCGGGGTGAAAAGCGCCCCGTTAAATATTTTAGTAGGCACGAACGATCGTGTGACCAACCCGTCGTCCATCAGTAGTGACCTCTCTGCCGGCTTGACCCACATTGTTTATTAGTTTGGTTGTTTGGCCCGGGAAAACCTGGCAAGCGGAATGTTTGCACGAACTAAACGCCGCGCTAATTTGTGCCCACGTGAGAAAGAGCCAAACAAAACAAAAAATGACGACATTCACGCTTCAATCACTGTGGCAACCAGCGTTCTGAGAATTGAAGGGAGTCAGATTTAAGGAAATCCTTCAGTTAAAATTTATGGGAAAATGTCCATGGACGGGATGGTCATTACAGCGTTAACTCCGGCTCTATGACGCAATTGCTCTCGATTTAAATCTCATCAGTGGCGTAGGAAGAGGCGTTGTTCCCCTGTCGGCACTTTTTTTTTAAAATGGAGGTGCGGTATTCTCGGCCAACCACAGATTTTTTTTTCCTTGGAAAGGGTCGACAAAATAAAACAAGCAGCGCCACTGTATCTCAAACGTGTACTCTTTGATTTATCTCTTAGATTTTTACTCTGATGCTACCACTCTGACATTTGATTTTTATCTTATGACTCAGACTTTGCCTATAAATCTATGACTCTGACTTTTTGTTCATATTTACATTATAACTCAGACTTTTACTTTTATTAAATACGTAACTCATATTAGTGCTATAAATCTACGAATCGAGCCTGTTAATTTACTGCGCAGTCATCGAATTGTCTGCTGAAACATATCTATTTGCTTTTTAAGGCATAGTCTAAAAAAATTGTGGGGGAAAAACACGAGTAAAATATAATTTTATTTATGTCCATTGACCTTCCAGATTTGCATACCAGTTCCCTGACCCCTAACCTTACATCATAAGAAAAGGAAAACAAACGTCACTTTAATTTAATGTTGAATCATTTTTTCCCCACTCTCCTAGATGAAATCATTGAAGCTGCTCTCCTGGCTTCTATAATAATATGTGTGATTGGTGTTTGAAACTGCTAGCTAATAAGTCATGAAATATACGGCACAGTGGATTGGTGGTAAACCTTGAAATATACGGACGAGTAGATTGATGCTAAACCTGGACATATATGGTAGAAGTAGATTGATGCTAAACCTTGACATATATGGTAGAAGGTGATTGATGCTAAACCTTACAAAACATAATGCGCAGTAGACTGATGCTAAACATTCAAGTATATCCGCCAGCTAAACACACTGGCTTGTGAAGGGATTCATGTTAGGAGCTCTCACACTTTAGCGGGATTATAACGTTTATGAGAAAACAATGATTAGATTGATTTTAAAAATGGCAGTGTGTGTGTGGGCACAGTAGGGCAGTGTGTGTGTGTGGGCACAGTGGGGCAGTGTGTATGTGGGAACAGTCGGGCAGTGTGTGTGTGTGTGGGCACATTGGGGTTGTGTGTGTGGGCACATTGGGGTTGTGTGTGTGGGCACAGTGGGGCAGTGTGTGTGCGGGCACATTGGGGTAGTGTGTGTGGGCACATTGGGGCAGTGTGTGTGTGGGCAAAGTGGGGCAGTGTGTGTGTGTGAGCACATTGGGGTAGTGTGTGTGTGTGGGCACATTGGGGTAGTGTGTGTGGGCACAGTGGGGCTGTGTGTGTGGGGCAGTGTGTGTGTGTGGGCACATTGGTATAGTGTGTGTGGGGGAGTGTGTATGTGGGCACATTGGGGTAGTGTGTGAGATNTGTGTATGTGGGCACATTGGGGTGGTGTGTGGGGGCACAGTGGGGCAGTGTGTGTGTCTGGGCACATTGGGGCAGTGTGTGTGGGCACAGTGGGGCAGTGTGTATGTGGGCACAGTCGGGCAGTGTATGCGTGGGCACAGACGGGCAATGTGTGTGTGGACAAAGTGGGGCAGTGTGTGTGTGGACAAAGTGGGGCAGTGTGTGTTTGGGCACACTGGGGTAGTGTGTGATGTGTGTGGGCACATTGGGGTAGTGTGTGTGTGGGCATAGTGGGGTAGTGTGTGGTGTGTTTGGGCACATTGGGGTAGTGTGTGTTTGGGCACACTGGGGTAGTGTGTGGTGTGTGTGGGCACATTGGGGTAGTGTGTGTGTGGGCATAGTGGGGCAGTGTGTGTGGGCACAGTAGGGTAGTGTGTGTGGGCACAGTGGGGTTGCTAGTGTTTGTCATGCCCGGCGTGGTCCTTGACTTTTGCGGCCCCTATTTCACTATAACCGCAATGCATAATGGCGGACCGCCCCCTTCTCTCTACGCCCAAGCGTGGGCCTTAAAATAGAAACATGTCATTGCAAGAACTATTGAATACGATGTCAAAGTATTTTGTTCCCGTGTCCATGGACATCAGGAGGAATCACCCGTCTTGTTTCTATGGAGTCTGTCAAAACAACGTCATCTATTATTAGCGCCCCCCCCCCCCCCCACACACACATACATTTTTCCGAAAAAAATGTAAATAAGTCAATCTGGCTGTCGGTTCTATGGCATGTTGTTGTCAATGTTTTATTTGTAGTGCCATCATGTTTTAGATTCAACAAATTATTTATGGTGACCCTTTTTAGATGAGGCATGTGGAGGAATGGATGCATTGTCTTTGGGAAATTCCATAGCGCCTTCATACTTTATTTGATCTATTATTATTTTGAATTTAAGAAATAGTTTGTAAGCTTTAGGCCTTTTCATAGACCCTGTCCTCTGCGCTGCTGGTTCCTGCACCATTGGCTTTTTTGCTCCGTCTCAATTAGCCTAAGTTCACCTTAAACTGTATGCTACTTTTGGCAGCAATGGATTCCACATGTCTCCGTCGGCTGCAGCTTTTAACACGTTGTCCAGACAGACTCACTGTTTGTACCGCTCACCCCCCCCCCCCAAGAAAGCGCACAGCAAGGAAAAGCGCAATTGGCTCTAACTGCCCCAAAACGCGTGTTCTTCAAGCTGACAGACACTCTCTTCAAGCTTACAGACACTCTCTTCAAGCTTACAGACACTCTCTTCAAGCTTACAGACACTCTCTTCAAGCTTACAGACACTCTCTTCAAGCTTACAGACACTCTCTCCAAGCTTACAGACACTCTCTTCAAGCTTACAGACACTCTCTTCAAGCGTACAGACACTCTCTTCAAGCGTACAGACACTCTCTTAAAGCTTACAGACACTCTCTTCAAGCTTACAGACACTCTCTTCAAGCTTACAGACACTCTCTTCAAGCTTACAGACACTCACAAGCCACCCGCGTACTCGCCGTTGAATACAGCCTTGGTCACCATGCGAAGGACCAACAACAAAAAAATAAAATAATAATTAAAATAGATCCCTCCCAAATGTCCGAGGCATTCCTTGATATCTCTTTTCAGTTAGTGATTGTGTCAGAGCTCATATTAACCTGGTTGTCAATATCAACAATGTAAGTCAAGTACATACATTGAACAACTTATTGTGTACGATAGACTTTTGATCCAGTGGACGAAATAAAACTGAAGTTTGGTACCGAAACTTTTACAAATCGACTTTGAAAAATAATGAAATGTTTATACTTTTGACCCAGGATTTATTTACCAACGCCAATTTCAATGTCTGAAACTACAATTTTGTCCTAGTTTTGTCACCGAATCCATGTTGAAAATGTCGTCCCGAGTTCACGTTACAAATGAATGTGTCCAAATCCACGTCTACGATTTCCGAAACCACATTTCTGATTTCCGTATCCACGATACAAATGTATGAATTCACGTTTCTAATATCCGAATCCATGTCACAAATGTCTGATTCCACATTTTTCAGAATCCACCTTTATAATTTCCGTATCCACAGTTCTCTTGTTCGAAGGCACGTTACAAATGTTTAATTCACGTTTCTAATTTCCGAATCGACGTTTCTAATTTCTAATCCAAATTTCTAATTGTAACAATCCACGTTTCAAATGTCTGAATTTAGGTGTCTCATGTCCGAATCCACGTTTCTAAATTTACACTTCTAGTGTTCGAATCTACGTTACAAATATATCCGAATCCAAGATTGTAACTTCATTAAACCACATTTCTAATGTCCGAATGATTGTTACTAATATCCACACACACACCCACATCACCCTACTGGAAATAATGTATTATTGACTGTTGGTTTCCAGAAGGACCTTGACCAGACAGAGAGAATGAGATCCAGGGGTCAGCAGTTGATGATGGACGAGCACTATGCAGTGGACTCCATCCGGCCCAAGTGTGTTGAGCTGCAGAGGATGTGTGAGCAGTACAAGGAGCTGCTCCGGAAACGGCGGGAGATGCTGACCAAGTCACATGACCTCCATGATAGATTGGACAGGGTAAGCTGACTGGGCTTGGGAAGAGTGCACCTGATTACATGGTGCTGGGAGAAGGTGGCCTGCTATTGTTTTTTGTGAGAAGGCAGCATTCTGATTAGTTTGTTCCAGGAGAATGTGCACGCCTGGTTAGATGTTAGTGGGAGAATGTGGCCTTCTGGTTAGATGTTGCTGGGAGAATGTGACCTTCTGGTTAGATGTTAATGGGGGAATGGGACCTTCTGGTTAGATGTTAGTGGGAGAATGTGGCCTTCTGGTTAGATCTTTCTGTGAGAAGATGGCCTCTGGGTTAGATCTTTCTGGGAGAATGTGACCCTTGGGTTAAATCATTCTGGGGGAGATGGCCTCTTGGTTAGATGTTAGTGGGAGAATGTGGCCTTCTGGTTAGATCTTTCTGGGAGAATATGGCCTTCTGGTTAAATCTTTCTGGGAGAAGGTAACCTCCTGGTTAGATGTTAGTGGAAGATTGTGGCCTTCTGGTTAGATCTTTCCGGTATAAGGAGGCCTCCTTGTTAGATGGCCCTGGGAGAACGTGTCCTTCTGATGTTCCTGGGAGGTTGGACAGGTACAACTGGTGGTGAAGTAATCATTGCAAAATGGAAAGTTTGTTTATAAACTTTTCAATAACATGTTTGTTGTCTTTTGTCCAGGCCAACAAATGGTGCACCAATGGTGTCGACCTGTTGGCCAGTCAACCCATCGACAAGTTACAGACATCTCAAGGGGCACAATCAGCCCTACAGGAGATCGAGAGGTTCCTCCGTACATCTAGGGAACTCAAGCTGAACAACCCTAAAGAGTTTAGGCAGCTGTTCGAATCCATGATGACTGCTGAGACAAGGGTGAGTGCTTCTTATTGTCTGATGTTCAGTTTTTATTGTATAAGGGAAAGGCTTTCATGGGATGTGACATACTGATGGAATCACATTGGATTGTTTTCACTCTTGGGGAAGTAAGAAACAAATTGCTGTTTTACTGTATTTTGCAGGTGAAATGTTGTGCACATAAATGCTATGACTCTTCTGTATATTATCGTCTATATAAATATTATTGGATATGGGTCAGATCTTAAGCTAAGTTGGTAGATATTCAGGCTACAAAGTCTAAGTAAGAAGTTTGATCCATATTCCTCCTGTTTTACAACAAAAAATAACCCCCATCTTTTCATAATTCTCAATCTATTTGTATGTTCATATTCTGCAGGCTACGGTCCAACAAATTCTGAAGAGAATGGAAGATGTCCAGGGAATGTGTGAGAAGAGGAAAGAAAGTCTTAGGGTCATTATTGACCCCCGACCCAGGCCAGTGCAACATGTCAACCCTGAACCAGCCGTGCCCCACCCGGCACCTGGCTACCCACAGCGGGAGATGAGGGAGAACCTAGGAACAAAACCGCCCATTGATGAGGTCGATGGTTTCTTCCAGGGGCACAAGCGTGGCACTTCAGATGGCAAAAAGCCAGTGGTTTCTTTGGAAAAAAGTGTTAGGGTTAGTACTGGGGGATATTGGTGTTAAGATTAGTTATGGTGTTTAAGTTAGTACAACTTCTTGAGTTAGCAGATTAAATGTGATGTAGTTATGGTGTTTAAGTTAGTACAACTTCTTGAGTTAGCAGATTAAATGTGATGTAGTTATGGTGTTTAAGTTAGTACAACTTCTTGAGTTAGCAGATTAAATGTGATGTAGTTATGGTGTTTAAGTTAGTACAACTTCTTGAGTTAGCAGATTAAATGTGATGTAGTTATGGTGTTTAAGTTAGTACAACTTCTTGAGTTAGCAGATTAAATGTGATGATTGCTTTTAAATATTTTTTTTTTTTTATAGTCATCATCAAATTGAACTTCTTTCTCTTTTATTTATAGTTGATATAACTTAAAATGATTCCTTGAAATTTGTTTTGAAACTTCTTGTAAAGAGGTGGAGATGGAGCACAGCTGTTTACCAATCAGAAATCACAGGGTCTTTATTCTGATTAAAATTTAAGAACTTTGATGAACGGAAACACTTTTTTTTTTTTCAGTATCGGCCTGAGCTCCAGTCTGGCAACTCTGCTCGCAGGACATCCAACAATTCCAGTGATGTCTCATCCCCGGTGGTCACAACAGTCGTCCGATCCGCATCAGATGTTTCATCTATGTCAACAGCCGACACACAACGGAGTTCTCTTTCTTCTGCTTCCATGTCATCATTTCCTGAAACCGAAGGGCTACAAGCCAAAAGAAGGTAGATAGCTTTATAACTACACGCACATATTTTGATGTTTTAAAAAAAAATGTTCAACTGCCCTGGTCAAATGTACAATGACCGGGGCAAACTTTTATTGTGAAAAAAATCCATTACCTGTGTTTGAGAGTGAAAAAATTCATTCGTTTGTAAATAACTCATAAATTTTATTTCCTGTTATTATCTGAAATTAATGTAATTTATTTCTTGTGACTATCTGAAATTAATCTAATCATCAGTTTTCTGTGGTTTGATTCTAAGCTGCTTCTTGCGATTATCTGAAAAATTAATCTAATCTTTTTTCCTGTGATCATCTGTGAAATTAATCTAATCTTTTTCCTGTGATTATCTGTGAAATTAATCTAATCTTTTTTCCTGTGATTATCTGTGAAATTAATCTAATCTTTTTCCTGTGATTATCTGTGAAATTAATCTAATCAATTTCCTGTGATCATCACCTGTGAATTTAATCTAATCTGTCTCCTAACTTTCAGCCATGTGATGAATGAGTTGATTGAGACTGAGGAAGCTTATGTTAATGAGCTTAATCAAATATTACAGGTAAACTAATTGTCATCTGATTCAATCTTCCTTCTGCCACTGTTGATAATTGTTTTATTTGTTTTTCCTCCCTTTCAAAAAGGGCCATGTATTTTTTGTAATGTTTCTGTGTAGCTAATACATTGGCGTCTTCAAGCTGAAGGCATGGCATAATAATTCGAAAAGGTAATATAAAATTTATGCAGGCATAATTGATCAAGCACTGCTTGTATGCTTGTGGTGGAGTTGGTGGGGGTCGAATTTATGTTCTAGACGATATTTTGTTTAAAATAATAAAAATAGTTATGTCAACCATAGCACACCTCACCTCCAACACGTTCATTTTTTCATGTTAATTACCCAAGTTGTTTTAACCCACAAAATTACAATAGGTTGTGAATAAATTCTTAAATTAAGTTTGTAATGGCCTTTGACACACCTGGCAGCTAGCTATTCCACTGCTTTGATGACAAATGTGTGACTTATTTAAAAGCACACACTTTACACAATCTTCTGCACTGTTTATTTTTGAGATTTTCTGTGACTTTAATTTAAGGGTTACTACAACAAAATGGAGGACAGATCTTATCAGATGAACATCCCCCCTGCTTTGATAGGTCAGAGGAATGTCTTATTCGGAAACCTGCAGCAAATTTACAACTTTCATAAAGAGTAGGTTAATTCCTCTTTGTAAAAAAAAACACAAAAAAACCAACGTAGTAAAGTCTTTTTACATTAAAAAAACAAAAACATAATGCTCCTTGGATTTCAAACAATAAATTTTCATTGTTAATTTTTATGTGGAGAAATAATATTTTGTGGAAGGTTGAAATAATTCATTTAAATATTTATTTAACTTTTGCTTTTGAATTTTTTCTTGCCCATGCATAACTTGATTTTTTTTTAAAAATATATATTTTTTAATTCTTATTATTTTGACTAAAACATTGACTCTTCCAAGCTGTATGTAATATTTGTATATGAACAATCTGATTGTTGGTTTTTGTTCCCAGTGTATTCTTGCATGAACTGAAAGCCTGTCAAGATTGTCCCTCTCGGGTTGGGAAATGTTTTGTAAACAGGGTAAGAGTTTTACTAAATTAGAGGAGTTATAGAATTTATTAACCAGTTTAATTGTTGTATCATGCTCTCTAATCCGGACCCCACATCTACCTTACACCACCTTTTTCTACATCCACCTCAACACACCCCCTCTACTGTTGTGTATCAAACTGCAAATTTTGCACAATACAAAAGCACCTTTGCACAATACAAAAGCACCTTACAAATGAGTTGCTGTGTTCTTCATTGAACAATTTCCCAGGTTTTAAATGTATCTGAAATAACACACACACACCCCCCCCCCCCCATTAAAAAAAATAATTTGCCTAAACTAAGGATATCTGATAGTTAAAAATGTGCTTCTAAAGTACCTTTACAAGCTTCTTGAGCTATAATTCCAAAGATACTTACATGCCAATGGGGTTTTCCCCCACTTGCATATTTTTTTGTTTAATATATGTTTTTAAAAATATTATTAGTTTACTTTTTTTTTAAAACCTCATTGGTATAACTTATAAAATTTTACTTTTTTTCTGTCTATATATCCCAAATTTAAACATAAATTTCCTCACTGTAGAAAGAAGAGTTCCAAATGTACAGTATTTACTGCCAGAACAAACCCAAGTCTGAAGCCCTGAGGGTCATGGTGGGAGACAGCAATGCATTTTTTAAGGTATATTTGTACTTTAAGTACACACACAATTTTAGCTCTTGCATTCATGTGCATGTACTGGATATAAATGAAACCAAGTTCCTGAGGAACATTTAAAAAAAAAAAATTGTGAACCCACTTATTTTAAAAGTGATTGTGATTATTTTTTTAAAGTTGATTGAAGTAGGTTATTTTAAGAAACTGATTTAACTTAGGCATAAAAGGAGAAATAGGAAGGAATCGTATCAAAAGATCAAACTGTTATTTTGTCACAGGAATGTCAAAGACAGCTTGGCCATAGACTACCATTGGGAGCATACCTACTTAAACCCATTCAAAGAATCACCAAGTATCAACTGTTGTTAAAGGTGAGACCAAACACTTTTAGTTTAGAATGGAATTTTAATCTAAAAAATAAAAATAGGGAGAGAAAGACCCCCACCCCTTTTTTTCTTCTTCTTCTTCCCTCCCCCCTTTTTTCCCACTCCCCCTTCCCCCTCCTCTTCCCCCCTCATCTTCCCCTCTCCTCCCCTCCTCCTCTTCCCCCTTCTCTTTCCACCCCATCCTCTTTCCACCACCCCTCTCCTCTTTCAACCCCCCTCTTTCCACCCCCTCCTCTTTCCACCCTACCCCCTCTCTCCACCCCCCACCCCCTCTCCTCACCCCCCACCCCCTCTCCTCTTTCCCACTTTAATTTAGCTGGCACTTAAATCAGCAGTTACTTAATGGTAGATAATTCTAATAACAAAGCTGTTTTAAGTCTTTACTACAAAGCATCATGGGCTTGCTATCAGATATTTCATGGGGTCCATACATTTGAATGGGAAGAATAAATCTTGTTTACTTTCTCCATTAAAAAATATTATGCTGCAAGGGTCCATAGACTTACTACACTCCAACATTTTCCTAGACAGAATATGTTTAGAGACCATGATTTTCATTAAATGTTTTATTTTAGAGCAGTGGTCCTCTGTATTCACACTTATTAGCCAAATTTAGGAGTCCACAATGATGTTGATAAAAATGTAATTACCTCCCTTTTAATCAAAATCTGTGAGCTTTTTGTTTTCTTGAATATTGATTTTCAAGAGCACCATTTCAAAATGAATTGAGAGGAAAACATTCTTTTTCTTCTCAAGCGAACGCTTTATTTCCCATCAACAAGTTAACCTATTAAAGCTAGAGGATCACTGCTGGATGGAAAAAAAATGTGAATAATTTACGATTGTCTTTATTACCTGCATGAAAACATGTCAGTTTATCTTCTTTGACCAGGAGATGCTGAGATCCACAGGAAATGATGGGCCAGAACTTGCCTTGGCACTGAAGGAAGCCCTGGACACAATGTTGTCTGTGCTGACTTATCTCAATGACAGCATGCACCAAGTCTCTATCACAGGTTACGGGGTAGGTGGACAAAAACTGAGGGTAGAATAAATATCACAGGTTATGTATGGGGTGGTAAAATAAATAAAACTGGTTATGTGGAAATTTGAAAAAAACTGAGGGTAGAATAAATATCACAGGTTATTGGGTAAGTTGATAAGAACTAGGGTAGAAGAGTAAGTATCACTAAATGTAAACAAACATGGAAAGAATATATATCAATTTTTTTTAAAATAGTGGGGGGGGGGGGGGGGGGTGGGGGGGGGGGGGAGAGGATTTTAAAAAAAATGGCTGCCATTTCTTTCATGAAATCAAATGCAGCAATAACTATTAGAATGTATTCTATAATTTCTACAGATAGACTTGCACTTATAAACTTATCATTAATATCTGAAAGTTTGTGCATGTTTCTGAGCTTGTTAACAGTGAACCGAGGCTCTTTAAAATCTTTCTGATGTGAATTTCTTTGTTACACAACTACTTTTAACTCACAATATCATAGCCATGCTGAGCTGTGGAAATGTAAAAGTTCCTTCAACGGGAGGCATATCACACTCATGAGAGCTTAAGCCACTATTGGCTTCTCAAATGAATTACATTTTTTGTTTTTGTTTTTTTTTTAAAGAGCCTGTTCATTTGAGGGACCGGGTCAAAGTAAATATTTGTTTTTGAAAATTTTAAAATCTCCTTACTGAATGAACACAGTCTAAGTGATTTTCTGACCTTGGTTTAATTTGGCAGGAAAACATCTCTGACCTGGGCCGACTCCTCATGCACGGCTCCTTCAGGGTGTGGACCGAACATAAGCACGAGAGAATACGGGACATACGCCTGAGACCGATGCAGCGTCATGTTTTCCTTTACCAAAGAGCTCTGCTTTTATGCAAAAAGAAGGATGAGCACCATGGCAACAATGACCAGCCAACCTACACGTTCAAGAATAAATTAAATGTAAAGGCTGATTGCTGGAGTCTAATTCTGAATTTAGTTTTATATATCGATACCTTCGACGGTGTACCGTATGGAGTCATGGCCCTAAATGCCAAGGACATTTGGTTTAATGCCTCAACTCAAACTTTTTAAATTTGGCTATAATTTTTAAAGGCAAACAGATTTACGAGAAAATATCCTTTCATGCAAGGGAGAAGAAACCATCTATTCTTTTTGTTATTTTAAAATATAATCTTACATAATATATTAATTTTATGCCATAAGAAAACATTTATGACTGGTGATAGTAATCAAGATGAATTACTTGCATTTTTCCAGTTGTCTCATGTTGGCCTCACGGAAACTATCAAAGGCGATAAAAGGAAGTTTGAATTGTGGCTTCGTGGTCGAGAGGAAGTGTACATCATTCAGGTACTGAGTCAGAGGGAAATGGAAATTAACGAACTATTTATAGATGCAAAATTTAGGAGGAAATATGTTGTTTTCTCATTTTAAAAATTATTTTTTTACTGAAATATCTGTACAGAAAATTTTTTTTTTTTTTTTGTTGAATATTTTCAAAAAAAAATTTTTTTTATTAATTAGATTAAAAAGTTTTGAATATCTTCACAGACAGATGTTAAAATTGAAATGTTTAACTTGCGTTCTCACCAGGCACCGGACCTTCCAACCAAGGATGTTTGGGTCAAAGAAATCAAGAGGGTTTTGATGACACAGTTTGACCATTTCAAAGGTTTGCTGGCTGGCCTACTTTTAAGTGTCTTTGTCATGTCATCCACAAGTGAGAGCAAATAAACATGACAGTAATCCTACTAAACTCATTTATACAACTGATACACTGGTTAAATTTGAGTTTTTGTTATATTCAAACAGCTGCCAAAAAGGGGGGCACCCAGACAGTCCTCAGTGACATGACACCAACTTCACAGCTGTCCAGTGACTCATCTGATTACAGGTTGGTTGAGATACACTTAAAGCTGGTGGTCTCTTGGGGGGGGTGGTGGGGGGGGGGGGGGGGGGGGGTAATTTCTATGAGTTAAAGGAGGTCCAGATATGGGACATGTAATGAGTGTAAGTTCATAAGATCAAATAATTCCCAAGCCCCTCATTGTGTAATGATGAGTATTCAAAATGATAATACATTGTCACACCCCCAATAGTATCTTGATGATGAGAGGTAGTCTCTAAGATAGTTAGTCTTTGTCAGGTATGGGAGTTCATGAATTATTGTTGCGACTGTATATTTAATCGTGAAGAGAAACCAGTAAGTAAGTAAGTAAGTTTGATTTGTGCAGCAGTCGTGAAAGGAACTTTGTGGAAGAAGGTTGTGTTTGATTTCTCTCTGATAGCGAGCTGTGCTATATGCATGTGTTTGTGAAATTAATAGTCTCTTTATATGTTAAAATTGCATTTATCATGATAAAGGACTTTTTCAGTTAATTCAGTGCTAGTATTACATATTACAACGTGTTAAAAAACTTGATGAAGTAACCAATCTAGTATAAACAGGCGTTTGACACTCTTAGGCCAAGACCCAAAAGTTAATGATAAGTCGAGGCTGAGGAGCATACATCACCATGTTAAAACAACCGGGTGCATTAAATATTACACGTCATTGTTAAAATTGTATCTTCTTCTTCTATATATTTAGGGCCCACGATCAATTATTGATCATTTTGGCTCCTATGCATGTAGATAGGATTTGCAATGTTTCTTTGCCTGGTGTTGATGAAGACATTTCACTGATTTCCAGTGCCATTTTGTGAGGGAATCATGCACTGGGGGTTTAAAGGCTTGAGGCAATAGACACAAATATAAAAATTGTAGAAAATTAAATAAAGATATAACTTTAACTCATTTTTTTTTTTTTTAGTTTTAAACTAAATTTATTTAAATATACTCCAACAGATCTTGACAAAGTATCTTTTTAGAACCCTGTGAACCCACATTTAGAACCACTCGGTCAAGACCTTTTTTAACTGCAGCAAATAATTACTCTCATTTTTTACTTTCGCCAGCCTCGACAACTGGAGGTCTCCAGAACCAGACAGACGTTCAACTGTTCCAATTGGCCTTGAGATGATTTCCCCCCTGGTCACACCCACCTCCCCACCTTACCAGAACGACAGGCTGGAGGATGAGGATGAATATGATGATGAGAGAGGCTGGTCATCTGGAGAGTTCTCAAACACTGATGATGAAGCCGTTGAACCCTACATTCCGAAAATTGAGGTCAGTTTGCAAAGATGAGTTTAAATAGAATTAAAGCCGTGCTCAATCCTTGTTCAAAGTTTTAAAATAGTCTTTGCTGTTGTAGTTGCTTTCCAATTTTAGAACTTTTCTATCATCTGTAACTTATTTTTGGTAAGTTACAGCCATTTTGCATTGACTTATGTTTTGCTCATCGTTGTCCTTCAGGAATTTTGTTTTAGCCTAGGTCTTTGGAATTGTTTTTTTTTTTTACTCAAATTTTACCTCCGTCTATAGTTTGCCTATCTAATTTACATATTCTGGTGAGGGCTTGGACTCTCACTCTAAACATGCAACATTTAATTAACATAGGACGTGTCCACCTGCCGTGACCTCCCCAAGATCAAGCTTGCCCAGCTAGTCTATTCCAAACAGCTATTTGCCCTTGCCTGAGGACAACCCAAGGGGCACATTTTAAATGCCTGCTACCTGGTCACAAGAAAGATGAATTAACAATGAGCCGCAAAGCTAAAATTTTAATGTAGCTTTAATAAAGAATAAATTTTTGTGAGTTGTTAAAAAATATGCTTGTTTCTCTTCTGCTCATTTCAGTTTAATCTTCACATTTCTAAAATTTCAATTTCAGCCGTCATACAAAGAGCACTTTATCTCACTGGGGGATTACTCTGTGATCGATCCGACAGAGTTGGGCCTCTTGGAGGGGGATG
The DNA here is from genome assembly GCA_964033795.1 of Lymnaea stagnalis. NCBI lineage: Eukaryota > Metazoa > Mollusca > Gastropoda > Lymnaeidae > Lymnaea > Lymnaea stagnalis. The sequence goes on along the minus strand of CAXITT010000518.1, from coordinate 438,654 downwards.
AGGTGGAGATAATGAGAGTGGGCACAAATGGCTGGTGGTTCGCTCGGCATCTCCGCACGAACCAAGAAGGATGGGTACCATCTACTTACCTAGAACCCATTTCTAGAGTAAACTCTATGTATTCTAGTTCAGGTAAGCACATTGCTCTTGTTATCAAAGCAGTTTTATTGAGGCATGGAAAGCACTTTTTTTTTTTCTTGATGCACAAATCAGAGGGGACAGAAAAAAAAGACAAATTCAGTTTTCAATCTCATTATGTTTTGTAGAAAATTTGAGTTTTGTATGTTTATATGAAAAATTGATTGTCTTTTATAAAAGATGCGAGCACAATATTAATCAGTTGAAACTGATATTTTTAGTGAAATCTTAAAGAAAGCAGTTATTTTTTCTTTTTTTTCTTTTTATTTTTTTTTTTAATAATCATTCCCCCTCCCCCCCCCCCCTCTCTATTTGGAGCATTTCCTAATTTTAGACTTTCTTTAATTTCAGTTCAGCATTTTAAAAAATTCTCCACGTCTTGCCCAAATCCTTCTGTAGATCACTTTTTAAAAACATTTTTTGGTATATTTTATCCTTTGCAAATCATTAATAAATTGTTTGTGAGTGGCAAAATTAGTTGATTAAGTGTTTGTTTTACAACTATGAAACAGATGTTAATTTTAAGGTTTATATTTAAAAAATTTTATTCATTATAAATGTAATTTTCACTTTGAAAAAATATATCTGATAATTTCTTTTTTATATGGGATAAATAAATTTGATAAAACTTGTTTGAATTAGTGAAAATAAGCAATTTCTTTTTTTAATGTAACAAAAAGCAGCATCCTTATTTTATAATCTGTAAGAAATAACAATGAACCCTTCCCTAGTTAATATATTTACTCAGCAAATAGATTTGATAGTATTCAATTAAAAAATAACACAGAAAGGCAAAATTATAGCTTCACTAAAAAAATAAATGCTTAGTGCTTGTTTTCAATAATAATAATACAAATTTATATATATATATATGTATATACACATATATGTATGTATGTATATTAGCTACAGCATCAAAATCTGCAAAGTAATAAACTCACTTTAAAATAAATTCAACTATTGGCTGGTTTGATAAAAAATTAAATTAATCATCTATAAAAAGAACTTGACTAATATTATGTTTAACATTTATTGTATTTGCATACATTGGTTCTCAGCCTCCAGATGGTGAATCTAGATACAAAATATGATGGGGGATGGTGCAAATGAGTTACAAATATTTATGATTATATTATTATCTGAAAATGATTTTTAAAATGAGTTTTTTTGGGTGAACTGGGTTTCTTTACTATATAAAAAAATGTTAGTTGGATTTATCATAATAACCTCTTTAAAAATTACACACCAACCTTGTCAAGCTGAAAACCACTCATAAGCTTTAATTACCATTCATTTCCAATCACCATATGTCTTTACCCTCCCCTTTGATGTAGGCGTAAAAATTTAACTGCAGATAGTGTGAGTATATTCAGAGCTTAAAATTAACACTAACCAAATAACTAATTTGAACTTACAGTAGTGCAGTCAGAAATGTAGTCTGAAAATTTGAAGGAATAAAAAAGGTGGTCTGGATGAAGTTTTCATGGCATTTCTTAATTTAGGTGTGCATATTTTATTATGTTCAGAGGATTTTCTGACTACAACTCTGGATCAGTTTACTGGATTCAAAATTAAAATTTTATCTCTAACTTGAACCAAAAAATGTGCTTAATAATTTCTATTTCTGATCATCTCATGAGGGTAGACGAATCAGGAAAAGGGCATTGCAAAGTCTATTTAATTAATGTAACCTGCTCTTGATAGAATAACATTAACTACTGCAACTAATTAGTAACTTAAAAACTAAAATCTAACTTCTAAACATATCAAAATAATATTGGAGTTAGCAGGAAAATCAGAGAAGTGGAAAATAAGTTCTTGAAATGTTTATAATAACAGTACTCAGTATCTCCAGATCACCTTAGCATTTATTGCCAGAAAATAATTTTGGGGCTGGTCTGTTAATGTAGAAAATGTTTTAATTGTACTAAAATGCTTATTTAGGTTGTTCATTTAAATTTTTTACTTCATTTTTTAATAATTAATGAACTGAACGTTCTCATTTTTTAAAAAAAGTAACATATATGAATGAAAACTTTCAAAAACATGTCTTTTTTTCAATTTTTGGGTGGTATATTTACCTGTTAAAAACAGACGCTTTCTCAATGACCTTATTTAACCTTATAGTTAAAGTTCTTAGTTTTTAAGGTTGAAAGGAGCCTAGTTTTTTTAAATTAATATTAAGTCAGATTCTTAATGGAATTAAGGAAAAAAGTAAATGATTCTCTTATTTTTTCTGGCTCAATCCTACTAACTTTTATTAATAATAGCTGTAATAGCTTTAGATTGTATGGCATATATAATAGTTTAAAATGTTTGAACAGTTTATGACCTACTGACCTTATAAAATATGTGTAGTAATGATAGAATTACTTTAAAGCCCTACTACTCATTTTGCAGATACACTTCTAGCATTGCAGATTTATCCGACTAACATTGCTTGCATAAAGAACTATGTCTTTACTCATACTTAACGATTTGAAAAACTCAGTGTAATCATATAAGAAATGGTGATGGCTTGCTTTATTTATCACTCAGTCTATATGATGTTTTTCCATATATTTCATTAAATCCAGTTCCTGGATAGAGTTCTATAGAATTTATTTGATGAAAATACTGAACTTGTTTTAATTATAAAGACTTATGTTTAATTAATTTTTTTTTTAATAACTGAATTAAAATTCTGATGAGTGAATGGGTTGTTTATACACTTGTCCTAAAAATCTTATTAATTAATATCTTTATATTAATTATTAGTTACTCATTAAAAAAAAAAAAGAGAAATATTTATCTCATATTATCATGCATGTCCTATTTTTGTCTTAACCTTTTTCCACACCCTCTATGAAAACTAATAGAAGTCACATTTTTTACTTCCAATCAAACCATTGTTTGTGCTTGCTTAAAACAGCCAAGAAAATAAAACTAAACATTAAGCTACTAATTTAAATTTTCCTTCCTTGATGAGATATTTTTCCTTCAACTTGTTCACAGATTCTCTGTGTGTGGCTGGAGCTCGGGGTGAAATGTCCCACAGCCGATCTATCAGTCCCTACTTCAGATCAAACAGTCCCGTTCCAGAAACCACGGTCTAACAATTGTGCCAAAAAAGCCTCAAAAACGTTCACCTGTGACTAGAAGGGTTACAAAATATCAATAAATAGAACATGTTGTGGACCTGAGATATCTTCTGGAGCTGCCAAACCACTTTGGTGCAAGGGTGAAATGAGATGACGGTGCACAAGATAAAATTAAATTGACAGCCCACGCAATGAATTTGGAGGACAGTGCAATAGTTTTATGGTCATTTTTTTCAGTGTTACAACTGTGTAATGGCATTAGTATTACTCAATCAAAAGATGGGATTACAGACTGCAACTTTGACCTCTCAAGCCTATTTGACTTTGATGCATGGGAGTCGGGGATCCTCCATATTGATGCTGCACCAGACTGTCGGGCAGAAGTATATGACACAAGACATGATTGTTGTGGTTGCTGAATTCAGTGCAATTTGTAAACCATTTGAATAAAAATACCCTACGCTGTTTGGTATATTAAATATGAAAAAACTGACCTGAGGCCAAATAGTAACAAGTTTTATTTGTTCTGACATGGTCTGCAAAAAGTACCAGGTTTATTGTGTGGGCATTAATAAAAAAATATTTCTTTCTTAATATCGCACAATCTTTTTAACTGGCCAACAGACAAGGAGGAAAAGTATGTTAACAAACACTTGTAAAAGTAATCATACTTTGGATAGAGTGATGTGTCCTGATGTATGTGTCATCAATTTGATGGATATACCGAGGTAACTTTGACGGTGGGCTAAGGCTAAGACATGTTCATAGGGTCTCAGATTCAGATAAGTGTATACTAAATGATACCCTTGTAAGGGTACCAATGCCTATGACAGTAAATTGAAGAATATTAATGTCCTTGAAATATCTGAAGTTTGAGTAGTTGGATGAAAGTTGTTTTTTTTTTCTTTCATAACTTCATTTTTTTTTAAAATCTAGACAATGACCTGTTATGTAAATATTTTACTTCAATTATTTATTTATGGCTCATTTCAAATTTAAGGATTAATATTTTAACTGTTTCATTTGAGTACAGAAAAGTTTGATAGCCCTAGTCTCAATGTAAAAAAAAAGTTTATGGAAAAGCTTTTCAGTAGTTTACTTGTTTGGAATTTTAGTTTGATATCCATTTTCACTTTTATAATTGTTTGCTAATTTGTATTCTTTATGGTAATAGGTATTAGTACTGGACACTATATTTAATAGTAGGCTATCTTCACTCTGTTTAAATTATTTAGGAGCTGTCAAGCGCCTTTACATAACATTTTATTTGTGTTAATTTTATTTACATCTTAATGTGATTTGGACGGCACTAAATTACATACAATTTTTTTGAATAATTTAATTGATCTTTTCAATATTCTATTCATTTTAAGGATTTTCCAGAAATTAACAACTGATATTGCAAGTAGGAAATCTTGTATTTAAATGTTTCTGTTGTTATGGCCGGCAGTGTTAAAAAATGTTGTATTATTCTGTTATTATATAAATGTAATCCTATCTGGCATTCTTGTTTTGGGTGGGTCTCCGCAGCTGTAGTGTATTGGTGATTCAAGAGATAAAAATTAATGTTATAAATTATGTGTATGGTCAGACCTAAGGGAATAAGTTGAAATAAAAATTAGAGGTCATTATCATCAGTTTAGAAAATTTCTTTACATTTGGTTATGACATTGTTCCATCTATTTATACATTTTTTCTTATTAAGGATTTGTCAACAGTTTTACAAAAAGTTAACAATAAATTGTGATTGATATCAATACAAGTACCCTTATACACCAAAATGTTATCCAAATGCACCATCTGATGTATTGCAGGCTAGAGACGACATTGAAAGAATTCTTGTGATCAGTTTGTTAAATCACTTGATCTATCATTTTTAAATTTAAAAATGACAGAATTTGGGGAATAAAAGGTATTTTTTGTGTTTTTTTTTTTTTAGAATAGATCGTATGCCATATTTTTCCAAAGCTGTTGATATTAGACATTTTGTAAATATGTGAACCTCGGTGCTGTAAACTTGATTGATGTAAATTGTGCAGGACATTGTTCACATCACTGAGCAGGTTTTTTGTTCTCTTTTCTATTAGCCATTTGTGGAGGACTATACAGCAGCAGTTTACTCAGAATAGTCACCTGAATTTGCCAGCCCCGCAGATATTTATCACCTACCAACCAATACAGTGTCTCATTGAACAGATTTAAAAATCATGTGAAAACAATCTCTTCCCCATTTCTGGTCACACCCAATAGTTGAAAAAAAAAAACACAACTATTCAAACATTCTTCCCATGCTTATCATGGCTTAGTGGACCTTTTAATTGTAAATGGTTTGGTGTAAAATCATTGAACTCAAACTGACCCCTTTGCCGCTCACCCCCACCTGTCTACAGTGCCATTAAAACTATCTTTCAGATTGGACCAATCGCAAACCCTAGTTTAACCAATGACATACACTAGTTCCACTGTTTTAGATGCACCCAGATGAAAGAGTTAAGATATTTGTGTGTTTACAATGACTTGCTTTGTACATTATTTTTCATGAGATTCAGGGCATAGTGCTATAGAAGAAATAACGGATTTGAAAATCATCTGTAATTAATAGCTCACCATTCTCACCATGTAACACATTCCAGTAACTTTATTCCTTTTACTTCAGGTTTTGTTGTTTTTTTTGCATTTAGATTTTTGTTATTTCACATTCCATGGTCCATGGTTAAAGTTTTTGTTTATCCTACTACATTACTTGCTGAGTTTTCTGCTGTCTTGAATCAACCATATGTTTTATATCGCTATAGTAATGGATTTAATCGTTAATTCAACTTGTCTACTTGCTATTATTTTATGTGGGGCAGTTCATTGACAGTTTTGACAGAAAATTTTTTAGGAATGACTGGACACAAGTTTCCAAATGACCCGAAATATCTCATCGAAACACAACAAGACAAAGCTATAACATAAGTTGATGTCTTAGTTTACGTTATTTGAAGATGAGAGTTGTATTTTGTACTCATAGATAGGATTGCCAGGTGTCCGGTTTTGAAATAACGGACACGTATAAAAAAACCTCTAAAATCCCCGGCTTTGCGGGTACATGATAGATGGGAAGATGTCCATTATTTTTGGACAATTTATTTGGTGACCTTACTCTTTATACTAAACCAAAATTTTAAAAATTCATCATAATTTTAACACCACCACTGACACTGTCTATTTAATTATACCAAATAAGCTTGGTCATATAAAAGGACAAGGTTTGTGAGAAATTCGTATGCTGCAATATCATGCTCACCTGTTACAGTGTTCAAGAGAATACAAAAGTTTTCTTTTTAACTAAATGAATCACTGGGATTAAAATATCTTGCTTTATCACTGCCCTTTACTCTAAACCTTACATGCTGTTGATATAGTCCCTAGGATGAATATATTTAAATGCTTATTACATGTTACTTGACTTTGTTTTTTTAAAATAGTTTTTATTAAATTTTTTACTTTATTATATGGTTTGTTTCATTCGCTGCTGCATTGCTTTAAAGCATTGCTGTGCAGATGCCATATATCCATGTTGTTATGAAAGCATCTAAATATTTGCTTCAATTTAACAATTACAAAGTTTTGTAAATGATTCTAGTCTGGAGAGCTTTCTAAAACCAATTTAAGTTTCCATTTTATCATCATGCATCCATTGAGATGGTTTCCTACTGTCAGATGTGGTCTCCTCCTTGTTTGCCTTCTCTATCAATCTTCTTAAGCTATTTCCAACTTTTTCCGATCCATTGTGGTTTCAAAGCCAAAACTGGATAATATTTTCTTTAAATTAGGTTCGATTACTTCTCTTTTTAAATATATCTATCATATTGTGACAAAAAGAAACCTACCGGTACATTAACATATTTACTAACCAGATTAATTTTTTCTATATTATTTGGAGCTCCCCTATTTAAAAGTAAAAATCTTTATCACATCACGATACTTATTCAAAATATGAAAATCATTGAAGAGAATTACGCAGAAGAAGAAAATTATTTTTCACTTTGTAAGATAACAAGTAGTCAAGTAGTAAGAATGTGTCCTTATTTTCCAGTCTGTTGCTGATATTTAAATGTTGTGATAATTCTACATTATTTCTGTGTACATTTTACTATGAAAACTGTGATATGGATGTGGCTTATTTCATGTGCTAGTATAGAGATTTTAATATCTTGAATACATATACTTATGTAATAAAAGGATTTATATATTTCATGAAAGTTTATTTTATTAAATAATTTATATATTTTAAGAAATATTATTTTTTTGTTTAATATTTATTTGATTTTTCATGTTGATTTTTTTTTTTTTTACTTATAGATTATTTTTTTTTTCAAATTTTCCAAGGGCTTGTAATTTTAAAAAAAATTCAGTTCCAAGATGAAAGGTTTTGATCACAATGTCAACTATGTAAAGACAAGAATCATCTGTGGTTTATAAGACCTTCCTATCGTTCAGTTGGTGTATTATATATGTATAAGCACATACAGCCAGCTAAATTTTATGGATTTTCACCAGTTAAGTTTAAGGGTTGATGTAATATAAAAGACATGTTTCAACTTCTCCACATTTTGTTGATTTTATCATAGGTTAAATCATAGATGGTCTTCATGCAGTGCGCCATCAGTTGTTGTTTTATTTAAATTGGGAGGCGTTGTGGGGACAAAGCCCTAAATATTGAGCTATTTCTGGCCATGGGTGAACGTCTGTCTCACATAACTATTCTTAACAAAAGTTGCTTATATTAATAGTTTGCAAAAAAATTTATTTCACTAGGATGATTTCTAATTGTTTGAGATCAGACATTTTTTTGTATTGTCAGTACCCGTAGTAATCCTGATGGTTTAGATTTTAGGGTAATGGATTAATATGGCTTCATTAAAACTTATAATAATTTTATTGCTTCACAATACTTAAATCAGTTGGTTAAAATGAGAGATGTAAATTTGTTTAACAATTTTTCTTTTTTTGTAATGTATTTGTTACTCTACAATTTGTGCTGGGGCCTATGGCATTGTCAAGTTTTTTAATCCTGTCACAATTTTGTGTCATTTGCTGGATAAGCCAAATTTTTATGGATATTTCATTTGGTGAAAATGTATCCTGCCATATGCCAATGCTAGTTTCAATCAACAACTTTTGAGTAATTCCATTTTATTCCAGTTCCAGGCAATGACTGTATTAAAAAAATGAATTAAACTTGTGTTCAGTTTTTTTTTTAATACTTAATAATTTGATTATATTTTTTGCACTTCTAATTACCGAGGGTTTATATGTGTCAGAGACAGATCTGTTTAAATCTGTATGTAACATATTTTCTTTTTTTGTGACAATAATATATGTTGTGTCTTTAGGCCATTTCTTTATAGTTAACTTCATAAGTAAAGTAAGTTATTTTTCCATTTATGTTCTACTTCCACGGATCTGTTGATAGTTGGACATCTTAATAATCTAGCCACCTGAATGATCATATGATTTAATATATTCTAACAATTGCTTTAAAAAAAAATTTTAAATTGTGTTAGAGAAAACTTTTTTTTTAATTCTTCATGACAGCAACAAATTTAGAGTTAGGGTTATCAAACTTGAAAAAAATTTATAAGCATCTTCATGCAAAATAATGTTATGTCTCTATTATAACCTGACTTTATAGATAAATTATCTAATGATTTTATAATTTTATAATAAATGTTTAGATAGATTGACAAATGTCTTTACAATTCATAAAATAAATTATGGAAATTACTTTTTTTTTAACTAATTGATCTGCAATTATCAGAATAAATGAATAGACAAGAAACATAAATTAAATCCAACACAAAGGAATTTAACTATTTCCATACAATTTCAATACATTTAATTAATGCAAATTGAGAGTTCAAAAATCTTGAGTCAGATAAAATATTGGATCACTAACTCTCATCAGAAGGGTTTTTATCCCAGTGTCATATTACATTTGCAACATTTGCAGGCATCCATCAGGGAAACAACACATAATTAGCAATTATATTTCATAAAAGAATTAACTACTCTTTATGAGATGAGAATTTCATAATGTAAGACCAGAACTTCATAATTTAAAAATAAAATGAATTAAATTTCTTAAAATCAGTACCTTAGGATTATCTCCAAACACATCATTAAATTTTTTCTTTGAGCTGTGTTTAAAATAAGTTGAAGTAAAATAGTTCAACAAGAGAACAAATTGTTTTTACTTCGGGTAAGCAATGTTCCCGTCCCAATAAAATATATACAAATAACCCACCCCCCCCCCCCCCCCCCCCCCCCACTGAATCAACGTTAACTTTCTTTAGTGGAATGAGATATAGGTTCCCACAAACTAGTACCAGCCTTGTTGACGCTTGTGTCTTTGAGTCTATGCCAGCTTGAGCTGCAGCTCAGCTTGTTTCCTTTGGCTTGTCCTTGGGTGTTTCTCCAGTATGAGGTGAACCTTGCCTCTGTCTCTCCAGGGCTTTCCTGGGAATGTAGATCTGTCGCTCCGGTCGGTCCTGGGGAAAAGGGTGCAACACTGATTTATATTTAGATATAATAATTGTGTCCACTGGGGTCGCACAATCAGGGGAGAGGCCACCTGTCACTTTCATCCCCCGATGAGTTGCACTTTCAGGGGAGTAATTAACAGTTACTGCCCTTCCCTGAACCACATGACTGAAAAGAGCCTCAGATTGCAATCAAAATCTTTTAATTTGAAGAAGAAACGAAAATATTTAACTCAGATAAAACTGGGTGATCATTAAGTAAGTGAAGTCTATAGTTTTAGCAAACGCCCCTTGCTTGAAATTTGTAAATAATTTTTAATAATTTAAACAGGATGTCAATGTAAAGAGTTTTATATCTCTTAGCCTCCATTGTCTTGTTAAGCCACAATTTTTAAAAGGTCATGTGTCAGTAAAGTAAAGTGTGGCATGCATTATGTTACAGCATACATCTGGAGTTAGTGTTACAAAAATCAGTCTCTTCTGAACCATGACAATTTTTTTGTTAGTTAAACATGCCTCCTAGCTATTGTGTTCACTGAATTGATGCAAACACCTCACAATTTTTATGTTCACTGAATTGATGCAAATGCTTCCCAGTTTTTATGTTCACTGGATACTTTTCTGATAAGGTAAGGCAGCATTCTCTGCATGGAGGGGTTAAGAATAAGTCAAAGGCCATAACATCTATATAGCAGAGCTCCACATTGTACAGGTCACTATATATCACGTGCAGTACTAGCGGCACACTTTATACCATGTGCAGTGCTAGCGGTACACTTTATACCATGTGCAGTGCTAGCGGCACACTTTATACCATGTGCAGTACTAGCGGCACACTTTATACCATGTGCAGTGCTAGCGGCACACTTTATACCATGTGCAGTGCTAGCGGCACACTTTATACCAAGTGCAGTAATAGCGGTACACTTTATACGATATGCAGTACTAGCGGCACACTTTATAACATGTGCAGGAATAGCGGTACACTTTATACCATGTGCAGTACTAGCGCAGTGTCTGGTAATTTTAAGAGAGTATACACACTCCAGAATACACACTCCAGAATACCACTTAGAAAACACTCCTCTGTGGTGATAAATTTCAAACACATAAAAGATATAATTAAATATCCCTTCACTCTGCTGATAACAACTATCTCAGATTCTGATTTGAAGACTTAGATAACTAATTACCCATGTTGTATACAAGGAATAATGAAACTACATGTTATAACAAAAAATGCATAAGAATGTTATCATCTTATTCAGGTCACTGCCCATATTTCCAGTGTTTCATTGCTTAACAAGGTTGGACTGTTTGAAAAAAAAGACACAAAGCTCAAGAAACGTGAGGCTTGCAGTTTGATAGACTAAAAAAAAAAAAGGTTTTAATTAATATATCTCCACACATAGATCATAGACAGACCTTCAGTGGTGGTACAGTAGTGTGCAGCCAAGAGAATGCAATTATTTTTCTATGTACCCATAATCTAAAAACAAAGTAATATTTCTTCTCCAACAAGTTAATTCAAACATTTTCCATTTTTTTAACATCTCTGTGAAATCCTGGGGAAAAAACCCATAGCCCAATTCTGTCATAACATAAGATGTTCATAAAACTTGACATGAAATATTTTTGTTTCTTAAAATATCACAGTTGAGAGGGTCTTACATCTTATCGATTGATTTTTGTGATTGAATTGGTGAAAACAAGAATATAGAACATTCAGTGGTTCATTCTCATACACACATGATAAATTGAACTAAAGTGACTACAGCTACCACATAGCCTCAATATAAGCATGCATGTGGGATTCAAAGTAGGAGAGGGTAGCAGGCCTATTTCTTTACCTTCCTCTTCCTTTTCTTATCATCGGGATCAGTGTTGTCTCCCCTACCATCATACTCTTCCTTTGGATCTGGGGTTGATCTCCGGGAGTGGCTGTCTGTCTGACTTTTGACACAGCCAGCTTTGCCGTCTGATGACTCTGTTTGGCCAGATTTTTCTTCCTCCTTATACAAACAGAAGGTGCACAACCATGACACAAAGCCCACAATGGGGTAACATGTATGACTCCTTGGGGGCAAAATGTACAAAACCATGGGGCAACATATAGGACACTAAGGGGCAACATGTAGGACACTAAGGGGCCAGTCTTTAAAGATATCCTCAGGGATGTAGGAAGGTTGGGTAATGGAAAAACTGGCAAGTAATCAGGAAATAAACTTACCAAACTAAAAATTATGGGTAAGGAGAAGAGAAAATTAGGAAATGCAAATTTCTTAGATGTAAATAATAAATAGCATAAAATCTTTAATCACATGAAACAATTAAGTTCACTGATGCCACATGGTGATAAAGCAACAAAAAAAACCAACTATGTATCAGACTAAGTTAAGATTAAAATCTTGCTTGAGGGACGGGAGGAGTCATAGAGAATAATATAGCAGTGGTGTGCAAGTCAGTGGGTGCCTTCCTTAAAATGGTATGACAGAACAAGACAGCCTGTAAAGTACATCTAGAGCAAGAAACACCAGATTAATAAAAGGCCTAGTAAAAAAATTTATGAGAGAAAAAATTACACAAAAAAATTGTTTTGAGAATTTCATGAACCAATTCCTGTTAAACATTTTGTGTTTTAAAGAAAATAATTATATTAAGAAAAAAAAGAGGATAAATAGTTTTAAAAGTTATCTGCCTTATCCATTAAAGATGTCATACAAAGGGAAGTAAACAAGGGCCCCATTTGATTTGAGAATTGTTAAATTTCAATACACAGATCAACAAAAATGTGATTTAAAACATCAATATAAGAAGCTACACATCTGCTACACAGTATATCTGACCAAAAAAATGTCATGGGAAAAAATGTAAATACAACATGGAAAGCAGAAGAAAAAAAAAACATTTATTGAAAAAAAAAAAAAAAAAAAAAAAAAAATAAAAAAAATATCAAGGAAAAAAAAAAAAAAACAAAAAGAAAAAAAAAAAAAAAAAAAAAAATTTATTAAAAAAAAAAAAAAAAAAAAAAAAAAAACAGCTTTCATTTCAATACAAGGTAACCGGCATATTAAATGCTATATTAAATAACATTTTTTTAAATTTTGGAAAAAATGTTCCAATATTGATTATTTTGTGTTTAAAATATTGGTGCATTCTTCCATTTCAAAATGGAAAAATACTCCAATATTTTTTTTTAAACTTTAAAATTTTCTTAACAATTTAGTTCAAAATAGAAAATAAGATTGTATGGATTTAAAAAAAAAAGAAATTATCATGAAATAATAGGATAGCTGGCTGAAATATTTTAATATTATAGCCAAATATTTGATTCAACTTTATTTAAAAGTAAGCAATCCAATCTCCATCCAATAATGACAATGTTTATTTAAGAAAAACACCATAGATAGAAGATTTTTGAGTAAACATTAGACAAGAACTGTTACCTTTATTCTGTCTTCCTTAGCGGTATCTTGACCCTGGACCTCTTTGCCACTGAATGGTAATATAGGCACAAAGTTCACAAAGTATTTACATTTGTTATTACAAGGGGAAAGAATGAATAATTGTATAATTACAATGTCCTCTGGTAAACCCATGTTATAAGTTAAATACCGTATATTTATTTGAAAATGTCATGTAAGTAAATTTATATATTGAATTTATTGAAGCAACAGCTGTGAAGATTAAGTTCTCCATTGAACACTCCTGTGTAATAAAAGATAATTAAAAGAAAAAAAATTGTATGTTTTCAAAATCTGGACCATGGATGAAAAATGTGGGAGAAAAAACACAGCATGGTCCAATGAAATTTCCCTTGATTGGTCCAACAAATTACCCTTGATTGGTCCAACAAATTACCCTTGATTGGTCCAACAAATTACCCTTGATTGGTCCAACAAATTACCCTTGATTGGTCCAACAAATTACCCTTGATTGGTCCAACAAATTACCCTTGATTGGTCCAACAAATTACCCTTGATAAAAAAATGGTGCTGGAGGACAAACTCAAATTTCTTCAAATCTATTTTTAAGTCAATATCAAGATATGAATTAATAAACAAAGGGGAATGAGTATCCAAAGTAAAGATAATTAATTTTAGCATCAACCCAGGAGACATGAAGAAAAGAACAAGCCATTTTTACATCCATATTAAATTAAATTTCTTGCATTAACATCTTGGTTATTTAGAAGATGAAGAACAATATTTCCGCTTACCAGGTTTGATTTGATTCTTTCTTCCCTTCAACGCCACTTTTATTTTTTGCAGTATCAATCTTCTTTTCCTGCGGCTTTTCAAACTTTCTCACTTCTATTTCCTTTTTCTTCCATCCATCTCCGCCTCCTGCTCGCCTGTCGTCCCGCCTCTCGTCCCTGTCCCCTTTTCCTTTCCTTTCCTCCCTTTCCCCAACACCTTTCCTCTCCCTGTCCACACCCCCTCGCCTATCATCCTTGTCACCTCCTCTTTGCTCATCCCTATACCTCCCACTGCCCCCTCTGTCATCCCTGTATTTATCTCTGTAATTATATCGATCATCTCTGTATTTACTATTGTATCCACTCCTCTCTTTATCATATCTATCACTACCTCTATCTTTATCATACCTGTCGCCACCTCTTTCTTTATCATACCTATCAACTCCTCTTTCCTTATCGTATCTCTCATTAACCCTTTCTTTATCATATCTATCATTCACTCTTTCTTTATCATATTTATCATTAACTCTTTCTTTATCATATCTATCACCCCCTTTTTCATATCTGTCCCCCCCTCCCCGATTTTTATCCTTATCTTGTAGTCGGCTATCTAGGTCATCCCGATAGCCTTGATAACCCCTACCCTCTTTATAAGGTTTTCCTCCATCATCACTTCCCATGCCACGACCTCTACTGCCTCTCCTATCCCTGTCGTCATCTCGTCGCCTGTCCTCCCCCCACTTTCCCCCGCCTCCACCCAAACCTCTCTTTCCTCTAATGTCGTCACTTTTCCTTTCCCGAGTTCCCTTCCCTTCCTCTGACAGCCTATCTTGTGCGCCATCCTTTTCATTGTCCCTCTTCTCTCGCTCCTGGGGGATGGCTTTTTCTGGGCCTCCTTTATCCTGATTCTGAGAATCCCTCTCTGTGTTTCTAAGCACCTGAGAGAAGAATAAACTTGTTTCCTTAATCACTGTCATAGATAATAATATTTAAAAAATAAAAGGCATTATGAAGACATACAACTTGACAAAATTTTCTACAAGGTATTTTTGTTTTATGTGTATAATAACCTCGCCATTTATATTACCATAGTCCATTATTATTATTGTTGTTGTTGTTATTAACTATTTAATGATAGAGCTGGGAAAAAATGTATTAAAAAATGATGTTGCAACATATCTCAGTTGAAAAATGTATATTTCTTCTATGTATGTAACGATTCTCTATTTTAAAAAAAAAAGTAATTGAACTGGGAGAAATCTTCCGACCCCTTGCCCCAACCACAAACCTGGAGTTATTTAAGAAAAACACCAACTTACAGTTTTAGGTGTCCTGTCCCCATCTTTATGCCACTTCTTCTCATCATCTTTGTTCTCCTTGTTTCTCTCTGACCTGTGAGAATCTTTATCTCGTCGTCTGTCCCTCTCCCTCAGCCTGTCCCTCTCCCTATTTCTATCCCTGTGCCGATCCCTGTCTCTGTCCCGCACTCTGTCCTTCTCAGAGGACTTGCGCCTGTCTAGGTCGTCTTTTCCTGACCTTTTTCTGTCATCTCTATCCCTGCCTCCTCCACCGCCACCACCGCCTCTCCGCCTTTCTTCTTTGAGTTTCTGAAAATGCATTTTTTTAAAACAGAGTTTGTATCAAGATTTAATTTATGCATAATTCTCAAAGAAACCTGAAATAAAATTTGCAATACTTTCAACAGAACTGTTTAAGGGAATTGTAATCTTTAAAACAAAACAAGTAAGAAATTAACCACATACTAATTTTTTATTATTTTTTTTATTACAAAAAATATTAACCACAATTTGTTTAAGATAAGAAAATAATTCAATTTTGGGATTTCTTTATTTTATGACATGCTTCAGACGGGGGTCTTAAATATGCAGATTAAATTGTCTAAATGTTTCAAGTGCTGCAACCCTGATTTTACATTCGTAAATCAAACTCACTGGCCATCAAAATTTGCAACTGATTTCCTTTGTGTTCTAACTTAATGCTAACACATTCCAGCACTGTAAACAAAATATGTAAATGTAAGGTGTACCTAAAGATGCTTGCCATTACTTTATAATTTTATCAACACATCATTGAACACATATTGAATATGGTGATTAGAATCAAACAACCCCTAAAAACAAAGTTGTTCATATAAATCCTTTATAAAAAGTAACTCACTTTATAAGAATTCCAATTAGTGATCGATCCCCCCCCCCCTTTCCAAGGCTCGCAACCTCACATTTTATTCACGTGCCGGTACTATATTAATACTCTAATTACTGCTTTTACACCGCAGATTTAGTTCACCCACAATTTCATAAAAACAAAATAAAATATTAAACACAAAACGCACCTGCCATAGTTTAAAAAAAAAAAAAGAATCCCATTTAACTCAGTTATTGGAAAATTTTATTTCATCCTATTTCCTTTATCTACCTCATGAAAAACAGGAAAAACTGATTTTTGGGGTGTTGGGGTGTGGGGCTGAAAATTTTATAGAATGTGTTGCCATCAGCAACGAGTCTAAGAGCCAACGAGTCTAAGAGCCATCGTTTCAGCTCGATAGGTCGACGGGAAGTGGGTCAATTAGATTTTGCCAGCCACAAGTAAGGCGGAGTTTAATATGAAGGATTTTAAAATGTGGACAAAGTATAAGCCTTCCCATGACTGTATCACATTAAAGTATGTGCCACTCACTGCTATGTTGAGTTTCCTCTCTTCACGTCTCTTCCTCAGGTAGTCTAATAAAGGGGTCGACATTTTCAAAAGGCCAGACTTGGCTGAAGAGATAAGCAAAACATGTCTTGTCACATTGTGATATAAGATGGAGAACTGGTCTTGATGAAAATAATTACACAGAATGGGGAAACTTTCAGGTGTCCTGTGAAAGGGGAAAAAAAAATCACTTGGCCATTGGGAGGCACATGTCACCAGGCTTATTAATGATAGATTAAACCTGACAGCTCCTTGGTTTTTGGGGCAAGTATGAAACTGCTATGTCTAAAAGGTGACTACCAGGTCAATTTGCACTTTCATGTAAAGTCAGATTATAAACTTGGATTGGAATCTCTCAGTGACAAGTCCAAAGTATAAATCTGGTGCAGCCAAACTTTGCAGGTCATAATAAAAGTTAATGAAGCACCAAATTATGAAACAAGATCAAGAAAATAATGAAATAAAAATCAGTGGAGCTACATGCCTAGTAAGAAATCCACATATACTCACTGATAATATTTTCTTTAGCTTCAACTTCTACGACCATTGCATCCAATGATACTGGTGGAGCTTCAGTGGGTTTTGACAGATTCTCCAGGAATTTCTTGTAATCGCTATCTGTAATGTCAGTTAATCTAATTATCCACAATAGCAGGTATTTTTCACTGTAGCTCTCTCAATACTTGAGTCAGGTTTTCCAATTTTTAAAAACCTAATAGCTTTTGACACTGACTTTTCAAAAATTTACTGCAATTATGTAACAGAAAATGTTCTGACTATTGCAATTTAAAATATTTTTACGACAAATGGGGAAGCCCTAAACTTTAATAAATTGAAAAAAAATGTAGTTTTGATGATATCGTACTTATGTGTTTAGAGTTACTGTGATATGTTAATTGTGACTTCCATGAAATTGAAATTTTTGTGATTAAAAGGGAATTTCTTTACTTTAAAATACACAATAGAGTAAAATATTGGCTGTTCATATTATCTCATAAAGGTGCAAAAAAGATTTCAAATTAAAATATTTCAATGAAAAAAACATTTTGCATAAGCGCAGGCAGAGTGGTTGGGCAGTTCATGCACATTGTTTGTGATAAAACATCACCACATTATCTTTACTTTTCTTATTCATATCACAAGGATTGAAAAATTATAAGTGTTTTGAGATTCTAGTTTTAATAATGTTAGAAATGAGGCCAAAAAAAATGGAAAGTTATCCAAAGTAGCAACCTTGTTCAATAATGCCATTTTTAGCATCCACCTTTTTAGGCTTCTTCTTGGGCACTTTTTGAAATGGCGCAAATTCAACAAGGGCCGGATATTCTCCACCTGGAAAGAAATTAAAAAGCAAAGATTTTATCTTGTCTGAATGTAGCCAGCGTTATCATAATTAAATTTGGATCATGACAACGTGTTTTAATTTTTGCGTATAATTAAAAAAAAAAAAGTTACTGTTTTAATAATAATTAATTTTGCAGTAAACCAAATTTAAACCAGTCTTTAAAACAACATGTAAATGACAAATAATTCTGCCCCTTTTTTTTTTTTTTTTTAAAAAAAAGAATTGAGTATTTTACAACGGAATATCAAATGAGTTTTCAGAATTTGTTACCTTTGGAGTCAAGGAAAACATAACCATCAAACTTTGTCTGAATGTAGCCAGCGTTATCATAATTAAATTTGGATCATGACAACGTGTTTTAATTTTTGAGTATAATTAAAAAAAAAAAGTTACTGTTTTAATAATAATTAATTTTGCAGTAAACCAAATTTAAACCAGTCTTTAAAACAACATGTAAATGACAAATAATTCTGCCCCTTTTTTTTTTTTTGTAAAGAAAAGAATTGAGTATTTTACAACGGAATATCAAATGAGTTTTCAGAATTTGTTACCTTTGGAGTCAAGGAAAACATAGCCATCAAACTTGTCCCGGAATATGAAAATATCATCTGGCACCAAGAAATTGATGTAAGCTCTTGTAAAAGCATTGGCTCCAAGGCTTTGAATTTAAAAATTGTCTTTGCAAAAATAATTCATGACATTGTAACGTGAAAAAAATCTAAGCGCTACACTTATTTTATTGTCATTTTAAAATAATTTTTAATTAAATAAAAGACAAAAAGAAAGACAAAAAATTTAAGTGTGAAGTTTTCATCATTTTTATCATTAAATAATAAATCCCAGCACGAACACAGCAGAATTTTGGTATTTTAAAATTAAATTCAATCAGCGTAAGAACTAATGCGTTCTCCAACTGGTCTATTTTAGGTGAAATTTAACATGGACCGTTTCCCCTCTTCACTCTTAGACTTAAGTTGTAAAATTCAACCCTTCTCTTATTATTAGTTCTTATTATCCAGAAGAAAAAAAAACTAAATAAATAAAACAAATGTAGAGTTAAAAAACCAACTAGGCTTACTTTACCTCATATCAGCTCTGACAAAATAGAAGAAGTCATACTCCGGTAGGGGTGAAACTTGCTGAACAAAGTCTTCTGGCGTAAGGGTTGGAGGTAAGCGTCTAATCACCACCTGTGAATATCATTTTACATTACTATCCAGATCATCGCTATACTATAAATTTGATAGCATTAGCCTTCCCTATGACAGTCACAGAAAAAGACTATGCTAATTAATTTTGAGTTGAGAATGCAAGCAACAGCTTTAAAAAAAAGCTAAAGAAAAAGAAAAAAAAATTAGATGTTCAAAACTTTAGTATTTCAAAACGAATTTGCTTAATTAACTTGATATATTCATGTTTCATTACCATATTAGTAATATAAAGGCTGGTGATATGTAGGGTGACACGCGCCCTAAGCATATTATGCGATGGGTAGAGTGCACAGCAATAATTGTATAATTCACTGTGCAATGCTTCCTTCCTCATACATAAATTCTGTGCTGAGTGTAGCAACTTTATTGCATTCCTCTAGGTACAAAGCAAGTATTGTCAATTGTCAATGACCTGCGGTTGACCCCTTTCCTGGCGTAATTTTACCCAGTAAATTAATTTTGGGTTGAACTTTTGCTAGTTACAAATTGGTGACAATTGATAGGTACTTCAGTGTAAAAAATTCAAAATTTTTTTTTAATATTACAGAGCAAATTTCAAATAAAAAGATGAAACCAGAATAAACTTTTTAGCTTTAGTACTACAAATTTTCAAAGTGAAGCCTCCATACTTTGTGACCTCATTCCACTGATCACTTCATGTGCAATGACAATATAGTTTATATAAGGCAACACATCCCCTTATTACTCAAATACTGTTTGGGGACTACTTATTTTGAACTTTCAACTATGGCAGATGACTAATAAATTAAATATTTCCCTGACCAATGGTTTATTAGTTTTTGCACACAGCAAACTCTTATGAATGAAACTATGAGATAGTACTACGACATAGCCATTATGCAAGTGACTGTGAATGGCTGCCCATGACGTTTTGCACACAGCAAATTATGATCATTTATAATTTGGACACTACCAGGTTTTAAACCTCAAATTAAATATATTTGTTTAAATTACAACTAGGTTCATTCTGAAACACAAGTTATCAAATATTTTGATGTAAATAGTAGTAACAATTGAATATTTCCTATGTATCGGCATCTGCCGCCATTAAAAAAGGGCTTGGCCCACACCATTTCGAAATTAGGCTGAGCGACCTAATGTAAATGCAGATTACTAGGACAAGCATTACGAATGTCGAACACGACCTACATCAATGAGATTGGTACACATATACATCAATATACAATTACAATGCTTTTAAAGTTTTAATTTAACAGACCTAGTCTTTGAATTTCATAAAGAAATTTTGAGGAAAAGATGCCTTATACAGACCTGTTTACTCTTACGATTTTGGCGTACAATGTACGATTTTTAGGTGTATAGGTTGTATATACTGTTTATTTTTTTACTATAAATATAACGTATTGAACGATTTTGTGATGATATTATACGCTTTTAAGAGTTTGAGGGTAAACAGGTCTGCTTATATACACCTCTGAATTTCCAATATTAAGGTTGATCAAATAAGGCAAAGCAAATGCGTTGGAATGTAGGTCCCCGATTGTGACCATGTGGAAGGATACCACAATTTTATGACAAAATAAACCTTCATTAATTAAAAAACACTGATGTCCAAAAATTAAAAACTCGGATTATCCTGCACTGACGTCCATTTCCCATACAAATTTTCGAAGTGTCTACACGTCCGGCGCGCCGGACATGTAGTGCGCAAGATATACGTCCGGCGGCTTGTCACGTGACCGCCGGACATGGCCGGACGACTAGTAGTTTTTAAAATTCCTAACGAAGTACGGTTTAGTACATCTTGTGTGGTCTTGTGGTAGTGGTTGCTTGACGATAGGAAGGTTTGAGGATCTATACCGGGGATAGGGTCGTTTTTTTTCTACCCATTTTAATTAAAAATATTTTGTATATATTTATATTAACATGTTCCTCAGCAACAGTAGTTTCATGAGAAGTTTTTACATATTTTGTAGCAATTGAAATAATTTAAAATGAAATCTTTTACTTTAACTTTTATTGGTTGCCTACGCCTACTCCACACTGGCCCCTAATTTATTTTATGGATTACTGGTACACAAACTCAAATAACAAACTAAACAAAAATGTTTACAAGCCACTTTCACTTAAGTTTTTTTTTCTATTATTTGCATTCAAGATACTCAGTACATTACTTGGTAGAGAAATAGATTTTAAAATTAACAATAGTTTTGAATTATTCGCAGTCACGTGACAAGGCTGACCGACAAGATATCTCTCGCCACTTTGTTACGGCGGTCATGTGACTTGGTCGCCGGACACATAGTGCGGGAGATAGACGTCCGGCGCGCTTTACCCTTGCTTTACCAAAGTGCCTTCAATCCTACAATTGAAAAGCGTGAAAATAAAGAAAAAAATAAACCACTATTTTAAATATATTGCTGGTTACAACATGTTTTTTGTCAAAATGGGAGAAACAGAAAGTGTTGATTGGATTGTGCATGTGCATCACTGCAATAGATCACTGCCCTGGGAAGTGGCAATTAAATATTGGACTCAAATCGCCCCAGCCAGTCACTTCATAATATAAATTTAAATTAGTAAAAGTAAAAGTCACAGTATCATATCATTTAGAATTTAGTATGAACATAACAGATAAGAATAAGTGACAGTGATCATCATAGTCATAGTGTCACCACTTGAAACCAAACCAATAGTATTTATTCCATAACCGACGCTCAAGGGATATATTACCAAAATAATAATACTAATTAATTTGTATAGTTAGTGAGTGATAATTATCAATAATAAATGAACGAGCAATGCATTTACTCGACACTACAACTACGGCAGACTACGGTGGCTACGCCTAGTACTAGTACCTTGGATGGAGTATGGTCTTTTTCTTTCTTTTTTTCAACAGGAGATTTTTGAACTTCAGAATCTCCCTTACTAATTTGTCCTTGAGCCATTTGTGTTCCTATTCAAAACTCAAGTTTTTATTCTGATCAACTTAACGTTGGCACAAGATCCAGATAATAAGAAAATAAACACCATCACTAATCCAAAGGTGAAAGCTATTAGCCGAGATTTGATAAACAAATTCGAGATGGTAAGGTTATCAAAGTAAACTATTGCAGAAAAAAACATTTTTTTTTTAAATACTGGACCATGAGTATTATATTTAACATATTGTGTTCTATGATATTTTGGAAAAGTTTCACATTTTCTCCTTTAGGCCATCAAAAGTGTTGTAATTATTCGATGAGATGTTTTAAGTTTTTAGTTTAAATTATATTTGTTGGTTTTTAGCCTACCCTTCCACAAAAGTAACTATACAATACTAATACTATACTAAAATATTTCCTAGTTATTAAAATTTTAATTATAAATAAAAACTGTAATTTTAAAGAAAGATTTATATGTCTAATTTTGTTCTAAATAGACTAAAAAATGTATATTAAGTGTTCATAATAGTATTCAGATTAACTGCGGTCTATTATATATTAACCGCGGATTCTTATGGGTAGCTACGATCTGTAAATAACAACATTAACTGACGTTCGTTCCCGTACCGTCATCTCCATTTCGTTTATTGCATTGCGAAAATGCCAGGTGGGTAGAAAATTAATAGATTATATATGCTCAAGTATTAATCTAAAAAAAAGACTCAGAAAAAGTTTATACGTCTGCTGCGATGTCTGTGATTACCGTTTCTGTGAATGGATTATTGTAATGATTATTGATTATTGTAATGGTAGGAGTAGGAATGACCAATGCCGATGGTCTGGACGTGACGTGGGGTGGGGGCGGAGGGGTAGTAATAGCCTTAAAATATTACTATTACTAAACAAAATTAATAATAGGCTTAGGCCAGTATATAAAAATTACTCCCCTTTTCATAATAATAGGTCGTGCCCATTCATTCATTAATTCTTTGGCCTGTTGACAGTTGAATGTTGTAATTTACTAATGACTAATGGCGTCATTGAAACCTGAAAATATATCACTATCAGTTATTAGTATCGCAGATACTTTCTACTGTAAAATGTTTGTAAAATAATTCTTCACCCAATTATTTGTATTTGGTGTATTTTAATCTTTTGGAATCACAATTGCTTAAACTTAAATCATTATCATTATCTACATTCTACATTATTTATTTAAATTTAAGATCTACTAGAGACTAGATAGATAGAGTGATTAAAATTACTTGAACAACTTTCTTATTTATTTACTTTCTATTTATTAGTAAGTCTTATAGTTATAGTACTTAAAATAGTAAGTTTTAGAAGGTTTTTTTTCAAATATAAAATTTAATCTAAAATTAAATTATCTTGAATTTTTTTTCTCAAATCAAATGAATGCCTGCAACAGTTGCAAATTCAAATCCAGCAAACTATCAGTCAATTCATGATGCTGTTAGAAAGAGTGACGTTTTGCACCTAGAGCTCATGGTAAAAAATGGTGCCAGTGCCAATGAAGTAGAGCCAAAAGACAAATTTACTCCACTACACACTGCCTGTAATGCTGGTGCTCTAGAGGTTTGTATGTCATTTTTTTTTTTTAAACTTAATTATTTGAGAGTATTATTAAATTTTAAATACATTTTTCTATTATATATTTACAGCTGGCTATTACAAAAACAAATATACATTGGCTTTATCAATTTTATACATTTTAATAGCATAAATCTCTGTAGTAAGTGTTAATTTTATTCTTTTTAACTAGCTATTTTGAAATTTAAAGTTGTATTGGTGACCATAGTTCTATTGTTCTGCTAAAAATATTTTAATTATGTATAAGTATATGTTATTGAATAAATCATTTAAATGAGGAGTTAATGCATAAATAACAGTTTGCTTTCTCTTATTGAATTACACGTTTTTAACAAACTTCTGCTAAGCAAGTATCCCAATAGGTTTATTAGAAGAAGTTAATAAAATTCACAGTATTGTTTTACTTTGAACATCACTACAATTTTATAATCAATATATAGTATATTTTCCTATTATTGTTTCTTCTGTCAGTGTGTTCACTGGTTATTGTGGCATGGAGCAGATCCCACTGTCACAACTCCAAGAGGCTGGACTCCAGCACATATTGCTGCAATTAGAGGTTTTGAGAATTGCATAGAGGTTTGTAAAATAATTAGACTAAAAAACATACATGGGAAACTTGATTGTTTGGGACAGGAGTATAACATTTTAAAGGCTCAAAAACATCATTGGTGGAAAGTGAAGTCTTAAAGTGAATAAATAATGATATAAAAATAATTTTCCTAGATATATTTTCTTGGATAATGTGCCAGACCTGTCAATCTCCTTCAATGAATTCTGTATTCCTGATAAATTTTTAAATTTAATTTTGTTCAAAAACTACTTTGCCTTTATTTTTACAATGATTTTTAAAACTTATTCCACATTTTTTTCAGGCATTGGCAAATAATGGTGTCAGCCTGTCTGCAAAAGACTCAAGGGGACAGACACCACTTCACTTGGCAGCAGCTCATGGTCATTCCTTTTGTTTAAATACCATTCTTCGATCTGGTGCTGTAAGTATAAAATATGCATTAACTCATTCCCTACTGAGTTTTGTCTGTGTTAGGACTGACTAAAAATTATGGTGCATGAAACATTTAATTCTGCAGACTGAAGACAATCAATATTTTTTCAAACCTATTAATAATATAGCATTGATATCAATGGAAAAAGAAATTAAAGCTGGGTTGAAATATAAAATAAAATACATATATATAATATATGGCTTATTTTTATTCATGGAAAGAAAGTTGTTTTAAAATGTTCTTTAGTCATATACACAAAATAAAATTTTTATGCATAACATTCTTTGTTATTTTTTAGAAAATATCCTTGTTTCATTACACTGGAAATGAAAGTTTGTTTTAATTTATAAGTGAAAAAACCCCCACCAACAAAAACTTTTAAAACTGATTGAGTTAGCTTTAATAACACAAAAATTACATAATATTATATAGATCAACAAATTGACACTTCATTTGTAATTAATTTTCTGAATCTGATATACACCTAAAATATTTTAAACAAGGCATTACTGTCTTTTAAATGGAATAACTTAAACTCGATTCTAATTTTTCATATCAGTCAGTCAAATTTTTTTCAAAATTAATTATCAATATCAGGATGTGAGAGTTGTAGACAACATGGGCTGGACCCCTGTCCATGCAGCTGCCTATCATGGGAGACTGGGATGCATTCAACTCCTGCTAAAATGGGGAGGTGTGCCGGATGAAGTTGACAACAATGGGAACACGCCAGGTAGAACTTGTCTTGAATGTTTCAGGGTTTCACCGTTCCATTATTTACATATTAAACTATATCTAATGTTATTTATTTTTTAAAACATTTTTAAATTTAAAAGACTATATTTAGGACATTCATTAAAAGACTATATTTAGGACATTCATTAAAAGACTACATTTAGAAAATTCAGTACAAAACTATATTGAGGACATTCAATAAATGAACTAAAATTGCTTTGCATAAGTTATTCTTCTCACTGTACTCTCTAACTCCACCTATTTGTTTTTCCTTCTCTTAAAAGCACATTTAGCTGCAGCAGAGGGTAACCTCCCTTGCCTCAAGTTTCTTGTTTGTAACAATGGTAATGCCCCTTCTGTACTCTCCGCTCGCAACGATCATGGGGAGACTCCGAAAGATCTTGCCCAGCAGTTTTACAAGGATAACATTTTGGAGTATATAAAACACATTGAAGATGAACAGGATAACCCAGAGGATGGGGAAAGTAGGTCATCAGCGAAGTAGATTTGTGGATTCATCTTTGCTTTGGTTGAGTTTAAACTTTAACCATTATTTTCAAATCTGTCTTTTTTTATAACAAAAGTTACTGAAGCAAAGATTCACTTTTGCACAATTATTGATTTATTTAATTTTTTTAATGTATTATATAGTTAATTGGTTAAAACTTGTTGCATCTTTTACACAATCAGCAAATATTAAACAAAATCCCCTTTGATGAAAATCATTACCCTTCATTGGTAACTTACAGCGGTAATTAAAAATGACAATGTTATTTTTCATCATTACCTCTGATCCTCACCCATGACAGTTTTTTTGTGTGATCAAATTCATTTTTTAATTTCAGATTTGTCCTTCCCTGCTCATGTAGCGGCTTACAATGGAGACCTTGACCATGTCAGGATGTTGGTTGAGAACGGTGTTATCAATATTAATGAAAGGGACGATAAGGGGGCCACACTTGCTCACAAAGGTAAATTTAGGGTGTTTGACAATTCTCCCTTAGGCCCCTATGTAACTTAAGAAGTGGTTAAAAGATTAAAAGAATTTTCTATAATATATAGATTTGTCATCTTTGACTCAGATGTGACTCATCAAAGTGGCATTTTTGCGGTCCACTGTATTGCATGAGTGTAAATTATTTAAGTGTCTAGTATGGACCCATTCAATGTGTACCAATAATTATAAAAAGACAAAGAAAACGATAGACACATGCTTAATGGAAATGATAAAGATATAAAGGAAATGTTATTTGTTCTTGTTACTTAAAGATAGAATTTTTGTCTGAGGCGTGTCTGGGGTGGAGGAGTTTGCTGTAGAAATTCCAGTGTGTGTGGCAAACACTAGTACTTTCCACTCCAACCTCCTCCACCACTTTTTTTTTTCCTATTTCCCTAAAGTTTAACAGCAGTCAACTTATGATACATAAATAATAGCTGTCTGTCTTCCTTCCCTGTTGACAATCCTTGCAGCTGCTGGCCAGGGACACATCCACATCCTGCAATGGCTTTTAGAAATGGGAGCCAACATGAACATCACCAACCAAGCTGGTGAAACACCTTGCGACGTTGCCAGGAGATTTGCACAGCTTGCTTGTGCCAAACTTTTGGGTGGAGCCAGTTCAGGTAAGCCTGAACAGTTGGAACTGAGGACTCTATGACATTCACAAATCCAAGTTGAGTAGATCCCACAAAAGATGTTTACCACTTCAGATAAAAATATAAAAGCATTCAAAGTCACCAATTCAAAAATTTTCAGGAAATTTTTACAATTTTAAATTTTTAGGTTAGATAAGTTTGTAAGACTTGGCATCTACAATAAATGATGAATAAACTTTTCAAATAATTAATATTGTATGTTACATATTTGTTTAAAAAAGGACTCTTAGAAATTGTGGTATTTCATCAATAATTACTGTGCAACAGATAATGAGGGACAACTTGCATTTTATTATTTTATAATTCTTTTTTTTTTAAAATAAATTGAAATAAATATTATTTTGTTATTAATTGTGTTAAATTTTCATGTTGGACAAATTCTTTTAAATTTCCTTATAAATGGTGCTAAAATTATAATTCCTTTATTGCTAGTAATTACTATGCTGATTTTCCTTATAGAAAATCCATATTTATAATACTCTCTCATCAAGCAGCAGTCACAATGTTAAATCTTTCTTTTTTTTCCCCACAGATGAAGCAGAAGAGCTGGTGGTTGGATTAGAGAGTGAAGGAGAAGAGGAGGAGGAGGGAGATGGAGTAAAAAGGAAAGCAAGGAGGTCAAAAAAGGCTCAGGATAATGCAAAAGGTGACAGAGAGATTGGAACTTATAATAATAATATTTTTGTTTTTAGAAAGGATGAGAACATGATATACTGAGAACATGATATACTGAGAACATGATATACTGAGAACATGATATACTGAGAACATGATATACTGAGAACATGATATACTGAGAACATGATATACTGAGAACATGATATACTGAGAACATGATATACTGAGAACATGATATACTGAGAACATGATATACTGAGAACATGATATACTGAGAACATGATATACTGAGAACATGATATACTGAGAACATGATATACTGAGAACATGATATACTGAGAACATGATATACTGAGAACATGATATACTGAGAATATGATATACTGAGAACATGATATACTGAGAACATTATATACAGAGAACATGATATACTGAGAACATGATAAACTGAGAATATGATATCCTGAGAACATGATGTACTGAGAACATGATGTAATGAGCATCTAATGCTGAGAAAACAATATGTTGTAAGTATTTAAATTCTTAATTAGGCTCCATAATTTAGTGTTATGGGGGGATATCATGAGATGTAAGACTGTGTACTGAGAAACCACACCTCTGGCTACCTCATTACATTACATAAGCTACCTCAATACCTGGCTACCTCATTACACAAGGTACCTCAATACCCAAGCTACTACATGACTCGAGCTACCTCATTACCCAAGCTACCTCAATACCTAAATACCACACTACCCAAGCTACCTCAATACCCAAGCTACCTCAGTACCTGGCTACTTCATTACATTACATAAGCTACCCCAATGCATGGCTACCCCATTACACAAGCTACCTCAATACCCAAGCTACCTCATTTTGCAAGCAACTTTAACCCATAAATCAGTGTTACTGCTTGTAAGAATGTGAGGGAAAGAGTTAAAATAAAACTTTGTGGGTGCTTCCTCTAAAATAATAGAACATAAAAACAGAGCTCAGTGGCATTACTCTTTAACTAGTTCCAAAAGGTCTAGTGTGCAACTTTAACCAATGACAGGAATGTTACTCAATAGAAAAAAAAACTATTGGGGGGGGGGGGGATTCCCAAGAAATATAGAACATAAAAACAGAGCTCAGTGGCATTACTCTTTAACTAGTTCCAAAAGGTCTAGTGTGCAACTTTAACCAATGACAGGAATGTTACTCAATAGAAAAAAAAACTATTGGGGGGGGGGGGATTCCCAGGAAATATGTCTAATGTTACTATTTCAAAATAGTTACTCTAATATTAATTTAAATAACAACAGGAGATAAATATAACCCCCTTCACCATCTCATCACTCAGGTCGAGCTAAAATGAAGGTGGACGAGCTTGAACATTTACTGGACATTGCGAAAAAGAATTACGTACAACTGGGAGGATCTCTAGAGGAGGACAGGAAGCGACTGAGAGAAATAAGGGACAAAGACCAGTAAGTTTTGGAATGACCCTTTCAGTAGCCATTTTAACAATGCAGACAGACAGTTAATTTTAAAAAAATGTGATATTAAAAAAAAATGCTGTCTAAGTTCTTGTCTTGTTTTGCGGAGATTAAGAATGTCAATGTATCTGGCATCAGCCCTTTTGAGTACAACCTGTTTTTAAAAAAAGAACCTCATAGAAACCCATCAGAGACGTCTCATGGACACCGCCGCTCATAGAAATTTCTCATAGAAATTCCTTATGAAACCCCTAAAAACCTCTCAGAGAAAGCCGTCTTAGAAATCCCTCATTAAAATACCCCACATAGTATAGACATTCTCATAGAAACCTCTCAAAGAAATCCTCATAGAAACCTCTCAAATACATTCTCATGGAAATATCTCAAAGAAATTCCCATAGAAGCCCTTCATAAATCCCTGACTTAATGTACTTCTCATGTTGCCTGTAACAGAACCATCAATGAGCTGGAGGCCCAGCTGGACTATGAAAAACTTAAGAGGGAAAAGCTTGAGGCACAGCTGGACCAGTACAGACGAGAAATTGGATACCTCAGCTCACAGATTGAGAACATGCAGATAAGCATGGTGAGTGACCTGATTTCCAATGATGTATATTTTATCTGGTGCTAGCATAATTTAAAATAAAGGGGTGTCATTTTGGGGGGGCTATTATGTTCCATAATCCGCCACACTATTTACAATAAATCAAATAAGTAGGGTGAAATCCGACATGTGTGCACGTTACGAATTCTGTTAAAAGCACTTGCTTTCATATTCCAGGCTGTTGAAGAGCCAGACCACCATGGTGAAAGGAACAAGAAGAAGAAACAGAGGAAGAAGAGCTACGACGATGGAGGCATCTTCATCAAGCGCAACCTATCCGCGCCCAACAAAGGGACGAAATTTAAGAGGGTCCTGTAAGTCAGGCTGGCTTACTGCACCCATTTCATGTACCACAACATTTCTAAATAATTGTTTCATAGATTTATTATTAGATTCCACAAATTTAAGCAAGAAGAACAATGCATCTTTTCAAAGGTTTTACAACAGGAGATAAAAAGAGTGACATCTTTTGATCCATTCATGATATATTTTTATTTGTCTTTTCATTTGTCTTTTTTTTGTTGTAATTTTTATTTGTCTTTTTTTTTGTGTCGCCATGAATGACTATAAATTAAAATATTATTTTTAATGAATTTGAAGTAAGTACCTCATCATTTTTTTTAAACACAATCATTTATAATAATAGTTATTGGCTGGAACGACACAGTTTTTGTTATTACAAAAGAAATAGTTTTCTTCCATGTGTGATGAAAGTTATAAGCAAACCAATTCTGGTGAGTGGCATCATTTTAACAATGTTATTAAAAGACAAATGTCTGAATCTCTACAATGAATAGATACTTGATTTCATTTTTAAATATATCTCTTCATAACATAGCAATTCTTTACTTAAACTATTTTTATCGTTACGCATGAAAGTAATTTTTTTTAAAAATAATATAATGCATGAGAATGGGTGTTTCTTAAATGTGCCAAAGAATTTAAATTAAAAGAAAAGTAAAATTATTTCCCCCCTAGTCCTGGTTTTGTAAAGACCTATAAAAATGTAGATTTTTGTGTTGCAGCTGATATTTTTATTTTTAACTTTTGAATTCATGTCAATTACTTTTGTGTCACTGTATAAAAAAAAATGCACTTGCATTATTTGCTTTAATCGTATCAAATCAGCCATTCAAATTCCACCCAAGCTGTAAAATTGGTGAAGCTATAGATCTGCATTGGTCATGACTAGAGGCGGGGGTTTTGCAAGGAGTTAGGTTCAGGCATTCTGTATTAAGATTACGCAGACTCTTTTCTATGGGAGAGTTTGGGGAGGCAACTCAATAAAGATCCAAATCTGAGTTAGTGGCTTTTATATCATGATTATTTTCATGTGATAATTTTTGACATTTACAGGTTAGACATTATAGAAAAGTTATTTTTCATTCAAGTTTCTAACAAAGTACTTCTCTGATTATTTGATGATTTATTTTTTTTACTTGAAGAGACAATTGTAAAAGGATGTAAATAAAGGATGAATAAAATTTGATTTAATACAAGTGAAATTTGTAAACATTGTTTATGTACAATTGTATATCAGCTAAATGTCAGACATAAAACATTAGCTAAATGTCAGACATAGTAAAATTAGCTAAATGTTAAACACAAAGCATTAGCTAAATGTCAGATGCAAAACATTAGCTAAATGTCAGACACTAAACATTAGCCAAATGTCATGGACAATACAACCACTGAATATCAATACATTTTAACGTTGTCAGACATTCATATAACATAGGCCTACTGCTAGCTGATGGTTAAATTACAGATTGAAGGAGAGGAGGAGCTGGGGTCAATAGTCCTACAGGCATTATACATAAGTTAAATCTGTATATAAGCTTAACTTCAGACATTTGGGCATTATAATTGTTTTAGTGTCAAATGTTTAGCTACTACACACCAGCTTAATGTCAGGCACTTCAGACATTTGGCCATTTTATATTGTTTTAGTGTCAGATGTTTAGCTACTATACACCAGCTTAATGTCAGGCATTTGTCATTATCTAAATGCCTGGCATTATAGTATGTTAAATGCCACATGTAATACACCAGTTATATGGCAGATATTTCAGCGCTGCAACTTACATTAATGTCAGACATGACATTATAAATCAGCTTATCTAATAAATGTATAAAAAAAACTTATAAATATCCAGTTTTTATTGTAATGCCTTAAGACCACCAGAAATCGGAAACTTGAGCTGAGACGCCCAGCAACTTATGGTACTTAATAAGTGAATCCAAACGCTGATATTATGTTTGAACTCAAGCTCACTTAAGCATGTCATTAGTTTTCAATGCTAATGAATTGGGGACAATGAGAAAATATGATGATAATGAGAGTGATGACAATGAGAGGTAATGAGAATGAGAGGTGATGCCAATGAGAGGTGATGACAATGGAAAGTGATGGCAATGAGAGGTGATGACAATGAGAAGTGATGAGAATGAGAAGTGATGCCAATGAGAGGTGATGAGAATGAGAGGTGATGAGAATGGAAAGTGATGCCAATGAGAGGTGATGAGAATGGGAAGTAATGCCAAAGAGAGGTGATGACAATGAGAGATGATGACAATGAGAGGTGATGAGAATGAGAGGTGATGCCAATGAGAGGTGATGACAATGAGAGTTGAGGACAATGAGAAGTGAAGACAATGAGAGGTGATGCCAATGAGAAGTGATGCCAATGAGAGATGATGACAATGAGAAGTGATGACAATGAGAAGTGATGCCAATGAGAGGTGATGACAATGAAAAGTGATGAGAATGAGAAGTGATGCCAATGAGAGGTGATGAGAATGAGAGGTGATGAGAATGGAAAGTGATGCCAATGAGAGGTGATGAGAATGGGAAGTGATGAGAATGAGAAGTGATGCCAATGAGAAGTGATGCCAATGAGAGATGATGACAATGAGAAGTGATGACAATGAGAAGTGATGCCAATGAGAGGTGATCACAATGAAAAGTGATGAGAATGAGAAGTGATGCCAATGAGAGGTGATGACAATGAGAGGTGATGACAATGAGAAGTGATGACAATGGGAAGTGATGCCAATGAGAGGTGATGACAATGAGAAGTGATGAGAATGAGAAGTGATGCCAATGAGAGGTGATGACAATGAGAGGTGATGACAATGGGAAGTGATGCCAATGAGAGGTGATGAGAATGGGAAGTGATGCCAATGAGAGGTGATGACAATGAGAGGTGATGACAATGAGAAGTGATGACAATGAGAGGTGATGCCAATGAGAAGTGATGCCAATGAGAGGTGATGACAATGAAAAGTGATGAGAATGAGAAGTGATGCTAATGAGAAATGATGATATTGAAAAGTGATGACAATGAGAAGTGATGACAATGAGAAGTGATGCCAATGAGAGGTGATGACAATGAAAAGTGATGAGAATGAGAAGTGATGCCAATGAGAGGTGATGAAATGAGAAGTGATGCCAATGAGAGGTGATGACAATAAAAAGTGATGACAATGAGAAGTGATGCCAATGAGAGGTGATGACAATGAAAAGTGATGAGAATGAGAAGTGATGCCAATGAGAAATGATGATATTGAAAAGTGATGACAATGAGAAGTGATGACAATGAGAAGTGATGCCAATGAGAGGTGATGACAATGAGAGGTGATGACAATGGGAAGTGATGCCAATGAGAGGTGATGAGAATGAGAGGTGATGAGAATGGAAAGTGATGCGAATGAGAGGTGATGAGAATGGGAAGTGATGCCAAAGAGAGGTGATGACAATGAGAGATGATGAAAATGAGAGGTGATGAGAATGAGAGGTGATGCCAATGAGAGGTGATGACAATGGAAAGTGGTGGCAATGAGAGGTGATGACAATGAGAAGTGATGACAATGAGAAGTGATGCCAATGAGAGGTGATGAGAATGAGAGGTGATGAGAATGAGAGGTGATGAGAATGGAAAGTGATGCCAATGAGAGGTGATGAGAATGGGAAGTGATGCCAATGACAGGTGATGAGAATGGGAAGTGATGCCAATGAGAGGTGATGACAATGGAAAGTGATGAGAATGAGAAGTGATGCCAATGAGAAGTGATGCCAATGAGAGGTGATGACAATGAAAAGTGATGAGAATGAGAAGTGATGCCAATGAGAAGTGATGCCAATGAGAGGTGATGACAATGAAAAGTGATGAGAATGAGAAGTGATGCCAATGAGAGGTGATGACAATGAGAGGTGATGACAATGGGAAGTGATGCCAATGAGAGTTGATGAGAATGAGAGGTGATGAGAATGGAAAGTGATGCCAATGAGAGGTGATGACAATGAGAAGTGATGACAATGAGAAGGAATGCCAATGAGAAGTGATGACAATGAAAAGTGATGACAATGAGAAGTGATGCCAATGAGAAGTGATGCCAATGAGAGGTGATGACAATGAGAAGTGATGACAATGAGAAGTGATGCCAATGAGAGGTGATGACAATGAAAAGTGATGAGAATGAGAGGTGATGAGAATGAGAGGTGATGAGAATGAGAGGTGATGAGAATGGAAAGTGATGACAATGAGAGTTGATGAGAATGAGATGTCATGACAAAGAAAAGTGATGACAAAGAAAAGTGATGACAATGAGTGGTGACAATACTGAGAAGCGATGGCGATGGGAATTAATGAGAAGTGGTGAGAATGAGTGGTGATGACAATGAGAGGTGATGACAATGACAGGTGATGACAATGAGATGTGATGATAATGAGAAGTGATGACAAAGAGTGGTGACGACAATTAGAGGTGGTGGCAATAAGCGTGATGATAATGAGAGTTGAGGACAATGAGAAGTGAAGACAATAAGAAGTTATGACAATGACAAGTGATGATAATGAGAGTTGAGGACAATGAGAAGTGAAGACAATAAGAAGTTATGACAATGACAAGTGATGATAATGAGAGGGCATGATAATGAGTGGTGATGACAAAGAGATGTAATGACAATGAAAGGTTATCATAATGAGAAGTGGTGATAATGAGCAGTGTTTGCAAGCACGCTCTGTTCAAATCTGCACCGTAATCCGCGTCTTGTCACACCTCGCCCTAATCACCTTACCCGTAGACAGTCATGAGAACAAAATGCTCCTACAGTTTTATTGTTATTAGTATAATTGGTAATTGTTGTGTGTTTCCTCTTGGAATAAGTTCTCGTATATCGGATGTCAAGCAATGTCATTTGACAATAACGTTAAAAAATATACTTTTGTCATTTCCACCCCAATCTCTTCATTAAAAATATTATCAGCCGCAGCTCCGACGCCCTCAGCCACATTCACGTGAGAACGCGCACCCCTTGTGGTAAGGGGGTGGGGTAGCAGTGGCTTGGCTGATGTTAGTGCCTCCCGAGGCGGGTTAATCTCTTGGGCGCCCCACTTCCACGAAAAAAATCTGCAGTTTTCCGAAAATACCGTGCCTCCATATAAAGAAAAAAAAGTGCTGCCCGGTGCAAACCGCCCCCCCCCTACTCTGCTCCCCACTTTCTAGGCCTTTAATGGGGTGGAGCTGACCCAGGAATTTCCCGACACCAACGGTGCTGAAATAAAGCTTTGTAAATCTTGAGTTATAAAATGAGTCAATAAGGTCGGACCTTGGGCTTCTAGCCTTTTTTTTTTTTGGTCTTCTTTTTTAAATCCTTTATATCAACTTCGCTTTCATTTGTGGCTGGCCGAGGGCAAAAACCTTCGGACGGCTATTTGACCCACTTCCCGTCTACCCAAACGAGCTGCAACTCGACATGTAGACTTATCACCGATGACAACACATTCTATCAAAATTTCCCAATCACGGGGGAAAAAAAAGTATTCATCATTATGTATCTAGTGACTTAAACAAATTAAACGTTTATTTTCATTATTCTCAACAAGACGCGGGGTCTTTTCCCGCGCACATCTCGGCGAATGCATTCGCATATGAGTTGACATTTTGGTATTTTATGAGATCATTTGCTTGCTGTAGATACTGGTGGCTATATGCCCAGACTCGCCAAATGTTGCCTGGCCTTCAACCTGAGGTCAGCTATGCTTGTGTTTTTAGTGGCCCGGAAGCCGCACACCATGTTTGGGCTACTTCTGTCATTGGCGTTCGAGACCATTGCGGGCGGGGTTGGCAGGGCTGTGGGCGTGTTGCTGGGTGGTCGTATGGCGTTTGGCAGAACGGGGGGCGGAGCGTTTCCCGGGCTGCCGCCGCTGCTGCTGCTACCACTCCTGATTCCGCTCGGCATGCTGCTGCTGCTGGAGACGCTGCTGGCGGTCGTGGTGTGATGAGCAGGGGCGGATGTTGAGGAGTGGAGCAGCCCGAACCCGTGCAGACCGCCCGCCAAGAGACCCGGGTTCGAGGAGCCGAGGGACGCCGACAGGGCAGCCAGGTGGTGCTGGAACAGCAGCATCGGGTGGAGGGCGTGGTGTGTGGCCATGGCCGCCGCAACCGCCGCGCTGTTCGGGTGCAGGGGAAGATACGGGTAGAATGGCGGCGGTGGCGGTGGTAGGGGTATGCGGTCCATGCGCTCACTGATTTGAGGCATCCCGACGAACGGGGAGACGCAGCGTGAATCAAGGGGTGTGAGAAGTGGTGACGGGAGGATCAGTCCGGCTGGGGAATTAGATTTTAAAAAAAAAAGAGTTAATAATAACGTAATAAATCAGGAACATTCATTATGAGAATAGTGTTACGTGCATTAGTAGATCAGTGATTTATAGGAATAGAAACTGCTGCATAACTCACTGATTGGGAACATGTGTCTGATGAGTTGGGGGGGGGGGATGAAAAACGATAACAAATAAAAAAAAAACACAAGAAACTTTATTTTAGCTATTATAAAAGGGGAAAAAAAACAAAAATTCCCAAACATCTTCCATCTCTATTTCTCAAACTTCACTGTTAAGTTTATGAGTTGGGGGGGGGGGATGAAAAACGATAACAAATAAAAAAAAAAAACAAGAAACTTTATTTTAGCTATTATGAAAGGGGAAAAAATACAAAAATTCCCCAGCATCTTCCATCTCTATTTCTCAAACTTCACTGTTAAGTTATATGATATATGCATAAAAATCACACGTTTGGCTCCGAAAGTTGAAGAAATATCCCATTGAAATCATAATGGATGAGGTCGGCTGATTAAGTTTACAAAATATGATTTATTAGTTCACATCATGAGCTACAAACCATGCATTACAAATGAACACTCTGGATTCATCACACTGGCAGGCTCTCCCTATTATTCATGCGCGCAATATTAGCTTCTGTTAACCTCGTTTCTGTTCCAAGCACGTTTTTGTCCCCCCTCTTCGAATCTTCGGTTCGTTCTTAGCGGGAACTAAAATATAATTCATAACTAAGTTCATCATTCAAACCGATTGCCCAGAAAAATCACAGGCGATCATTGGCTGTTTAATGGCAAGCGCTTAATCTTGATATTTCATTGGTGGACATGACGCGCGGTATTGATCGCTGATTGGTTGCAACAGGGATGTTACCGGAAGTCAAGGAGCCGATGACCCCCTTCTAACCAGAAGATCAGCTTATTTTTCTTGTATGTTCTGTGTCCCGTCCCCCCCCCCCCACCCTTAGTTTACGTAATAATATTGTAAGTTTTCGTTTTCTTTGCGTTATTTCTAAAAAAAAAAAAAAGTAGACTGACAGTTACATGTTTAAAAACAAATGTGCAACCATAAATGATTTTAAAAATTATACTCTTTTTTAAAAAAATATGTATATAAATAACTTCACGCAAATAACAACAGATATGTCCCATTGTTATTATGACAAATTTGCCAGTATTGACGTTTGTTCGAACGTATTAGGTGCTGCTTAGACTATAGCTTGTATATTGGGTTCTGCTTAAGCTATAGCTTGTATATTAGGTTCTGCTTAAGCTATAGTTTGTAGATTAGGTTCTGCTTAGGCATTAGCTGGTATATTAGGTTCTGCTTAGGCTATAGCTTGTATAATAGGTTCTGCTTAGGCTATAGCTTGTATATTAGGTTCTGCTTAGGCTACAGCTTGTATATTTAGGTCCTGCTTAAGCTATAGCTTGTATATTAGGTTCTGCTTAAGCTATAGCTTGTATATTAGGTTCTGCTTAGGCTACAGCTTGTATATTTAGGTCCTGCTTAAGCTATAGCTTGTATATTAGGTTCTGCATAAGCTGTAGCTTGTATATTAGGTTCTGCTTAGGCTACAGCTTGTATATTTAGGTCCTGCTTAAGCTATAGCTTGTATATTAGGTTCTGCATAAGCTGTAGCTTGTATATTAGGTTCTGCTTAGTTAGGCTATAGCTTGTATATTAGGTTCTGTTTCGCTCAGGATGGCTAAATTATTCAGTTTCCCCACTCACAACAACAATTAAAACATTCACTTGCTGGCTAAAAGATTCACTTTCCCCACTCACCACAACTAAAAGATTCACTTTGCCACTCACCACAACTAAAAGATTCACTTTTCCACTCACCACAACTAAAATATTCAATTTTCCACTCACCACAACTAAAATATTCACTTTCCCACTCACCACAACTAAAATATTCACTTTTCCACTCACCACAACTAAAAGATTCACTTTCTCACTCACCCCTGCAACTAAAAGATTAATTTTCCCACTCATCACAACTAAAAGATTCACTTTCCCAGCACTCACCACTGCAAATAAAAGATTCACTTTTCCACTCACCACATCAACTAAAAGATTCACTTTCCCACTCACCACAACTAAACGATTCACTTTCCCACTCACCACAACTAAACGATTCACTTTCCCACTCACCACAACAACTAACTGATTCACACCCGTCTAATTTTTAACGTTGTTTGCCCCCCCCCCCCCCCCCCCCCCTCCCACCCCTCCCACCCCCCCCCCCCCACCCTACTAATTTTTAACGTTGTTTGCCCCCCCCCCCCCACTTTTTCACAGAACACCCCCCTCCCCCCACCAATTAATGACATGACATTTACTCCAGAAGTCCCCCCTCCATCCGTGCCCTTGGCCAGTGGCGTGTCCCAGCGTTCTTTCAACTTTTGGTAGTGACTAATGGACCTTAATGAGATGGTCATTTATTGGGGTGAGATTCAAGCACAAATATTCCATTGTTGACGATGAATGAGCGATGAAGGTCGATTTCCACCACATACCTGGTCAACGCCCATTTAAGCTGAGTGCTTGTGGGTGCGCACTTAACATTAAAAAAAAAAAAGACTCACACATCCATTTCCGCTTCCGGAATTATGAAACAGCCTGAATAATAATGAAAAACGATCAAGGGTTACCAAATAATAAACCATCTGTCTTGAGAGAAGCCGTTAAACCTGTTAGGTACTCTCGAAACCCCTCACCCCCCCCCCATAACATCATTGGTGGTTCATCATAGAAGTAATGCATAGCATCGGATTGTCATTTTAAGAATATGAGTTTTATTTAAGAATATGATTTTATTTTTGTAGCTGTCGTGAAGAAAAAAAACTGTAATCAAGGCACTGAAGAGTGAGACGTAAAGATGTTCATAAGTCTATTTTAAACGTACGATTGACTGCTTACCAATAGCTTAATGAATGTGCGGGGGGGGGGGGCGGGGGTGGTGTCGCAGAAGAAATCCATGTAAAAATCATGGGGGGGGGGGGGGGGGGGGGGGCGGGGGTGGTGTCACAGAATGAATCCATGTAAAAATCAAAGTGCTCTGCCCCTGAGCTGACAACATACCAGTTATATAGTTGAGTTGGTTCAGCCTGAGGTACGCTCAAATAAAATGTGAGGTCCGCTATACTTTTTGGGGAACAACAGTTGAGATCCGCTGCAATGTGCAAAGGGGGTGGGGGGGCAAGCGTTGGACTGTAATCAAATGAGAAGAGATTAAAGGGGGTGGGAGGGGAGAAATGTGAGACATCGTCTACCTCATCCTCCCCTTCCGACACAAAATGCCCCCTCCCCCCCACCCACTTCCACCTTCCACCCCGGGTGTAGATTGCTCGGACCGGCCCCCGAGTGTTGTTGATCAAATATTTATCTTCCATCATTAATCATTTCACGGGGACACAGCCGCGCACCCGAGTGCGGGCGCCGAGATTAGGGGGAGTAAATCTGAAGGAATAACGGTCCGGCGATCATTGAGCGAGCCGCGAGGTTCCGCGGCTCCGTGTTTTTGTTTGGGCAATAGACAAGGAGTAATTCTTCTATTAGACGGATAACTCGGTGTTAACTGCCGGGGCCGGCCAGAGGAAGTCGGGGGGTGGGCCGGTGGCCGGGTTCAAGCCAAGCAATTGATTAAACCGAGAACCCGTTTGGCCCCGCGCGTTCTGTTGTCCCACCCGGACAATTACGCTGAGCAAATTGTCGAAATTGAAGAAATTCGCGAAGATTAGATCCTATTTGAGCCAATAAGACGCGCGGAGTTATTTATGAGTCCGGGTGTTTGTGTTATCGCGGGACTCGGGCCAATCTCTAGTTTATCGGTGGTTTAGGGGAAGGGCGGCTCTACGGAGATGAAATGATGGGGGTGGGGGGGGGGAATCAAAGGCTGGTTTAGGGGTGTAGTTGGTGATTGGGGAGGTGGTCCCGGAAGCTGAGATTTGTGATTAGCTTGTACCTTCTGTTGTACGAGTGTTGCTAAAAATAGACGGACACCATTTTTTTAATTTTTTGTTGGTATGTTGCGCGGGGTACTCAAACTGTATGTCGTTGTCTGTTGTTGTACTGAAACTGTATGTCGTTGTCTGTTGTTGTACTCAAACTGTATGTCGTAGTCTGTAGTTGTACTGAAACTGTATGTCGTTGTCTGTTGTTGTACTGAAACTGTATGTCGTTGTATGTTGTTGTACTGAAACTGTATGTCGTTGTCTGTTGTTGTACTGAAACTGTATGTCGTTGTCTGTTGTTGTACTCAAACTGTATGTCGTAGTCTGTTGTTGTACTCAAACTGTATGTCGTAGTCTGTTGTTGTACTGAAACTGTATGTCGTTGTCTGTTTTTGTACTGAAACTGTATGTCGTTGTCTGTTGTTGTACTCAAACTGTATGTCGTTGTCTGTTGTTGTACTCAAACTGTATGTCGTTGTCTGTTGTTGTACTCAAACTGTATGTCGTTGTCTGTTGCTGTACTCAAACTGTATGTCGTTGTCTGTTGTTGTACTCAAACTGTATGTCGTTGTCTGTTGTTGTACTCAAACTGTATGTCGTTGTCTGTTGTTGTAAACCTCTTCTTGCCGGAGTTGGGGCTGTATGTATTATCGGACCTCATTTAATAAATGTTGTGATACGCAGATTGTATTTTAAGCCACACCGCCCCTGACTCTGGCTGTAGAGAAATGAAATAGCACGATATAGCACCATCTAGCACGATCTAGCACCATCTAGCACGATATAGCACCATCTAGCACGATCTAGCACGACCTTCATTCCCGCACACTAAGTACGTAAACACTATGTGCGTAAGCACAGTTGGCTATGTGCGTAAGCATAATTGGCTATGTGCGTCAACACAATAGGCTATGTGCGTAAACACAATCGGCTTTATGCGTCAAATTATGTTTTCAGGCCCACCGCATCATTACCATCCTTTATCTTCTTCCGTGCGCCAGGCTTAGTGGGTCAAGTGATTTCCCACCGGATCTATGACATCTGAGGTGGTTTGGAAATGAACTCTCAAACCAGCCTGTTAAAACATTAGCTGTTGCTGTAATCAAAGCTTGGCACCAAAATTGAAAAAAAAAAAAAAGGAGGGGGGGGGGGGAGGATTTTCGGGGGACAGTAAAGTATCATAGATTTATTATATAACACTAGGACTTACCCGGGTGCAGTGTTTTAACACCAGGTCCGGGTATTTTGAGAAATTACCCGTTGGGTCTGAGTGTTAACAAAAAAGAGAGTTAGCTTATCATTTTCTATGTGTCACGAGATCTAGGACGCTTTGCCGTCATGCGAGTGTACTGCCTTCGTCAACCGTTTGTGTCAAGAAATAACCCACCAATAGGAACAGGCAGCTGCCGGATCCCGGACTAGAGATGGCGTTTGAAAAAAAAAATCAGTCGACAGAGAAGATACTGCCGTTCAGTTTATAGCAAAAACGTGCGAAACAACAGTTGCGGTATAACGAAAATAGGAATACCTTCCTGTACAAGGCTCAGAAAAAGACTCGCGGGCGCACACATGTACGAGATGAGAGGGCGGTCCATGACCCAGTTCTGTGTGGTGTGCAGCCCCAGAACAAAGATGTAGACTAGGGGGATCAAATCAAGAACTGGAAAAAAACGGGACACACCCAAGGAGAGTTTGGGGGAGGGGATACCCTCTAGCTAAAGAGGGGTCCGGGGGCCTCCGCCGGAAACAGGTTATTGAAATATGCTTATTTTAACTATTTTGAGACCTAGAAATCTTTGTAAATTTACCTTCACTTTTGTAATTTAGTTTAAACTCTGAAGCATGTCTCACATCATAAACGTTAACAATAAGTTTGCAGTGGATATTTATTTATTTATACAATACATGTTTTACAACATAATACAACACAACAAACTAAATTTCTGTCGTCTAGGATTTCAATTGAGGGAGGATATTTGGCACTGGCTACACAGCTAGCCAAAATATTACTTGAAGTTATTTAACAAATTGGGAAG
Organism: Lymnaea stagnalis; assembly: GCA_964033795.1. Taxonomy (NCBI): domain Eukaryota; kingdom Metazoa; phylum Mollusca; class Gastropoda; family Lymnaeidae; genus Lymnaea; species Lymnaea stagnalis. Next base: position 396,201 of record CAXITT010000518.1, on the reverse strand, counting down.
TTTTAGTGATTTGAAAATGTGTTTAGTTTTTGAAACGGGGCATTTAGGCGCCCCGAGAGACTTTTTGGGGACACCGGGTATGATCGTGTAAAAACGGGTCAGCCTAATGTAGACAAAAAACAGTGATACATTTTTTTTTTTAAAGTTCTGTTCTAAAGAAGAAAAAGAAGCCTGACCTATTTACCGGAGTTTAATACCGCATAAGGCGTGCCGTGTGGCGGAGAAACACAAACAATAAGAGCACCGGATATTGACGGAGAAACACAAACAATAAGAGCACCGGATATTGACGGAGAAACACAAACACTAAGAGCACTGGATATTGACGGAGAAACACAAACAATAAGAGCACCGGATAAAAGTCGACTTCCCCTAAAGAAAAACTAAAATCAACTCATTTACCGGATTACAGCTTTCCCCCACCCCACTCAGTACTATTAATATTAAACATGTGGAGTTGGGGAGTGGGGTGTGTTTTGAAGAGGAAGCAGGACGCACCAGAAGCAAAATATTATACATACACCCACTTCCCTTTATCCTATCGAGCTGAAACTTGGCACATGGACTCGTCTCCAATGACAACACTTTCTATCAAATGTCAAAAAGATAAATAAGTGTTTATTTGTTTATATTTAAATTAAAACTATTATTTAAATTTTGGAGCACTATTCAGATTTTTTTTTTTTTTTTTTTGCTTCTTTTTTTAAAAATGTGGAGTTCTTTGTTCAACTTAACTTTTAATGCTATGTTCTTGTGTACATTTGGGGTCCCTTATCCTTGTGTACATTTGGGGTCCCTTGTTGTTTATATTTAAATTAAAACTATTATTTAAATTTTGGAGCTCTTTTCTGATTTTTTTTTTTTTTTTTTTGCTTCTTTTTTTAAAAATGTGGAGTTCTTTGTTCAACTTAACTTTTAATGCTATGTCCTTGTGTACATTTGGGGTCCCTTGTCCTTGTGTACATTTGGGGTCCCTTGTCTCATGAGGCGCTTGCCCAATGGCCAGGGGCGACAACCACAAAACCAACCTTCCCCAAAACGTCTACCGCCCCCAAAACTCAACTTAAATGAACGATTTACTTTAGACCACATTCCTTGTTCTGTTTACCAACCTTGCTAAAGACGACTTATCCGGACAGTTACTGTGTTTACAAGCCCCGACCCCCCGGTCTAGATACCCAGTTTACTAAAACTATGTTCACTGTTGCTGTTGATAGGAGTGAGAAGGAAAGTGGAGGGGGGAGGGAGGAGTGGGGGTGGTCGGACTCTATCCCAACAGTACGGTCCTCAGAATGACACCGGGGTGACACCGAGGGGGGCCAAAAAGTGTAGCCACGTGCCAGCCAACGTCTGATTGGATGATAAATGTAAACATGACTCGGGGTCACGTGACTATGGCCACCCTCACCCACCCACAGACACAAACACACACACACACACACCCGCCCTCTCCGCCATGACAGTTCACGTGATTGATGATCAACCAATCGCGACAGGGAATGACTCCCAGAGTGCCGTCAATTTGAGTTTCTTGGGGGTCCCGAGTGTTTTACAATGAATTCCGAAAGGTCCCTGAACGACGGCACGTCTAGGACATTTCTGCTGACACACTGTTTACCATATTTTTACCGATTCCGACCGGATACTTCGAAGTTAAGCCAAACCAACAATACTGAGACATTAAAACCGTAACTTGATTGGCGTCTAAGCTCGGTCAGCAAAGTTGTAGCTCGTTTCTTCAAATCCCTCTCCTAATATATGACATTGTGACCCCCCCCCCCACTTTTTTTTTTTTTTGGGTGGGNTAAAGCAGCGCACCAGCGCGCGACTTGCTGTGCACCAACATTGGTACCTTGCTGTGCACCAACATTGGTACGAGAAATAGTGTCAATAATCATAGAAAACATAAACAAATATTACGTCATTTAAGTTCGTCTAACTATAACAACATGGTTCTCATGTTCCTGGTATCGGCAGCTATTGTCAATTAATACAAGTGTATTGGGTGTATCATGCATGTTGGTAGGACGTTGTCAACAAGTCAAGTTAAACTTTAAAAAGTCATACTACAGGTGTAAACAAAACATACCTGAGTGAGTTTATATCGCCACTTCAGTTGTTGACAAAAAATACATTCAAGAAATGCACTGAAATTTTTAAACTCAGATATTCCAAAAACGGTTTTCTCACAGGATTTACTGTTTTTGTGTTTCTTTACAATCCTTAAGTCAAGACGTCCACTTGTCGAATCAGAGACCTTTCACTCATTGACACATCACAGTACAATCCTTAAGTCAAGACGTCCACTTGTCGAATCAGAGACCTTTCACTCATTGACACATAAACTGTGGGAAGGTTGTTTTAAACACGACAAAATACTCTCCAGGTGAAAAGTCCAAACAGGTCGCGTTCAAGATTTGTGGTGTAACTTAATAGTGGAGCATACCATGCTTGGGCTTGAAATAAAGACATAACACTGATTAACAATTTAAACATGAAAAGAAATGAGCAAGTCTTCATGCTCATGTTTTCACAGATAGCTAGCTGCGCAATGGACCTGCTCGCGCCATACAGATTTCTGTTTATCGCTCTCATTAAAGTTAGAGGATTGACTTTGTCTTAAATCTTAATTATCTTCTTTTGGGAAAGTGTTGGTTTTTCTTGTTGTTGTTTTGTTTTTTTTGTTTTGTTTGTTTTTTTTGTTGTTGTTTTTTTTAAGGGGGGGGGGTCAGTATTTAAACAACGAAGAATACAGATGGTTGCTTAGCTACAGGTCTAGACGCCCTGTACGTTCGTCCAGAATAACTATAGCACTCAGCCCCCCTTAATGGGATAACTGGGTGCGATTAGCCCAAACAATTAGACGCTTAGGCAATGAAGCCTCATTTGGCCACGTATGTTACAGTGAAATGTGGCACGTGCTGCAAATTGGACGTTTGACGCATACGGTAGACATGGCGGCCGCCTGTTGATGTACACGTTAGGTCATCACCGGGGAATAACTCAATGGTTAAAACAAAAAATGTACTTTGAGCGATTCAGTGTTATGCTGCTTGACCTTTCAACCGTGGAATGAGCCGTTCTCAAACTGATTTCATTTTGGGGGCACCCGATACCGTAGGAAGAAGGGTGCAAAGGGGCCGGTCCAACTCGGGCGGCACTGTAGACTTTTTTTTTTTTTTTTTGATGAATGCGGTCGCAAATAACTTAGCGCGCCCCCATTTGACATTTTCAGTAGCTACGCCCTCGACGTCCCTGACCTTGCTGTGACCAAATCTTATATAAAATGTATAACGTTATTTTTCTACATTTTTAAATTTTATTTTATATTGTAATTTTATTTAGTAATTTGAATTAATTTTTTTTTTAAATTGTTGGATTATTTTTGTTTATTATTTTTAATAATACGGGGGTTGGGGGCAATGTTCCCTTTAAGCTACGCGGCTGCACGGCTGCGCAGCTATCTCACAGACGCCGCGCAGCAGTTTTGAGTACCACGCAGCCAATTTCCACTTAAGAGTGTGTTTGCGTTTGTGGGCCGTAAAATTTTGAACACAAAAAAATTTTTATTGATGCTCTAAAACTTTGCACACAACTGTCTGATTTTGCACACGAACCAACAAACCTCAGAGGGAACATTGGTTGGGGGTGGGTAATTATACCGCAAACAAATGCACGATTGCATAGTTTGGATTACTCAAAGCCCAACCACCCGCCATCTTGAATCCTTGATGCTGTCTGCTGTTCACAATGGCGTCAGCACGCGAGACAAGCCAATGATTGGCTTATAATTTCTGTGGATACATTTACATTTATTCCAAATGGCGTCGTTTGCGGATGAATTTTTTTTTTTACTCCAACACGACTGGGGAAACTGATCCAAGTGTGGTTGGTAAACCAGCATCCTACAATCACTTGTCATCTCGGCGCTGCCGCCCTGGCGCGCATAAAAATAATTGTAATAGAGGGTTTATGCACAAGTTGTGGGGGTTGGGGGGGGGGGCGACATTCCAAACTGTTGGTAAACCAGCATCCTACAATCACTTGTGATCTCGGCGCTGCCGCCCTGGCGCGCATACAAATAATTGTAATAGAGGGTTTATGCACAAGTTGTGGGGGTTGGGGGGGGGGGGCGACATTCCAAACTGATTCTAAATTACTGACTAAATCAACGATTGTGGATTGCTATGTATTAAGTCCACCGATTCTGGTATCAGTTGCCACGCCCTACTTTCCCGACTACTTATTAAACAGCATTCGGAAAAAAAAACAGTTGAAGATCATACTAATTATTTGTGTCTACAATACTCAGAATTTACTTATGTCTGTTAATCAGGCTTTATTTCAGGCATACCTCCGGGGAGCAAGTCAAGTGCCCCCCCCCCCGGCGAAAATGTGCAAGAAAAGATAATTTTTGTAATAAAAAGGTACAAAATTTTATTTTTGTAACAATTTTTAAAAGTAACAGTATAGAAATTGTGTCTTTTATCGATTACTATTAATGGAACCCATTAACATCACGAAAAGATATTTTTTATTAAAAATTAAAACATTGTCATCTTTAAAACAAACCTGCATTGAAAGAGGATCATTAAGAAAGTATCTTCATCACATCTTTAAACCCTTAAAATATCCGAGCCCCCCCCCCCTTCGCAGTCGTAGGGGTGGCTGGGCGCACACGATGGTTCAAAGGTTAAGTGACACCTACATTTTTGTTTAACCAGAACCTCGTCCGTCGCTCTCCAATTAAGCGTAGAATGTTGCATTACTAAATTCAGATATGTGATAACGTGCATCCTTGTATTTTTGAATGTATCCAACATGTTCTGGGGACTACACAGATTTAAGAGGTGAGGTTAAACGAAGGGCAAAAGCGTGTGCTCAACGGCGACACAAGTGGAATAAAGTTAGGGCAACTTCCCACCCGACAGTTTGGAATGCCACCTCAAAATGGTCTGAAAGCTACAACAAATTCAAGTATGCGCCAAACTGGACCTTGGCATTTTGAGTTTGCCCGACTTTCTTTAGCACCCCCAAATTTCCGCAACCTCTTCCCCTCCCGCCCATCAATGTTACAGCATCGGGGTGATTATAAACTTGTGCCAAATGATTTCCCTGGGACACACCACAGACGGAGTGAGATCCGTCAATGTAAAGGACTAGGCCCCCATAATGCCTCCAACAAAATCGTAACAAAGTCCTTTCCCGTTCAAAGAGTAAAATAGAAACATTAAATTCAAGGATACCAAAAAAAAAAAGCTCTTAAATTTGAAATGATCAAAAATGTTCCGGGGAGAAGACTCCCCAGACCCCTCAACCGATCAAGTTTCATTGGCGCCCTCGATTTTCGGCCTACTTCCCGATAAGAAAATGATCGCCGATTTTGATATCGATATATACACTGCCCAGTGGCATAGTTACTATTAGTGACGCCATGGGCGGCCAAATAATTTTTCCGCCCTCCCTTTCATGACACAAACTCTGCAGTTGTCCGCAAATGCCACACGATAGAAAGACAAAATGACACCTGGGTGGACCCTCCCATCCACCCCATTTCGATGCCACAAGCACGGGGCGTCATTTGACAAGATTTATTTTTACGCCCCCCCCCCCAACTTTGAAACCAATTATTTTCAACCATTAAATACCATCAACGCCCATTTGCCCCCCTCCCGCTAGTCTTTTGCCCCGAGACGTATGTCTCTTCTGTCACCCCTTAGCTACGCCTCTGGTCACCGGCAACAGGCACTGCCCAACCCCCCCCTCCCCCAAAAAAAATCTGTAATGCCCACCCTCCCCCGGGGATAATGTCTGAAAGAAACACTGGTGTTGACCTATCAGACATAATGCATTGTCATGCTGTGTGTGTGGATTAAAGTTTCTGGTATTATAATTGTTCCCTTGCTGTGCTGTAAGCTAATAGAGTTTTTATTGATGAATATTTGATTCTGCATTTTTATATAAACTTAAACAGTATACTTAAATTATATTGTGTTAATATTTGGATTGTGTTAATATTTGGATTGTGTTAATATTTGCATTGTGTTAATATTTGGATTGTGTTAATATTTGGATTGTGTGAATATTTGGATTGTGTGAATATTTGGATTGTGTGAATATTTGGATTGTGTGAATATTTGGATTGTGTGAATATTTGGATTGTGTTAATATTTGGATTGTGTTAATATTTGGATTGTGTTAATATTTGGATTGTGTTAATATTTGGATTGTGTTAATATTTGCATTGTGTTAATAATTGGATTGTGTTAATATTTGGATTGTGTTAATATTTGGATTGTGTTAATATTTGCATTGTGTTAATATTTGCATTGTGTGAATATTTGGATTGTGTTAATATTTGGATTGTGTTAATATTTGCATTGTGTTAATATTTGGATTGTGTTAATATTTGGATTGTGTGAATATTTGGATTGTGTTAATATTTGCATTGTGTTAATATTTGGATTGTGTTAATATTTGGATTGTGTTAATATTTGGATTGTGTTAATATTTGCATTGTGTTAATATTTGGATTGTGTTAATATTTGCATTGTGTTAATATTTGCATTGTGTGAATATTTGGATTGTGTTAATATTTAGATTGTGTTAATATTTGGATTGTGTTAATATTTGGATTGTGTTAATATTTGGATTGTGTTAATATTTGGATTGTGTTAATATTTGGATTGTGTTAATATTTGCATGGTGTTAATATTTGGATTGTGTTAATATTTGGATTGTGTGAATATTTGGATTGTGTTAATATTTGCATTGTGTTAATATTTGGATTGTGTTAATATTTGGATTGTGTTAATATTTGGATTGTGTTAATATTTGCATTGTGTTAATATTTGGATTGTGTGAATATTTGGATTGTGTTAATATTTGCATTGTTTTAATATTTGGATTGTGTTAATATTTGGATTGTGTTAATATTTGGATTGTGTTAATATTTGCATTGTGTTAATATTTGGATTGTGTTAATATTTGCATGGTGTTAATATTTGGATTGTGTTAATATTTGGATTGTGTTAATATTTGGATTGTGTTAATATTTGGATTGTGTTAATATTTGCATTGTGTTAATATTTGCATTGTGTGAATATTTGGATTGTGTTAATATTTGCATTGTGTTAATATTTGGATTGTGTGAATATTTGGATTGTGTTAATATTTGGATTGTGTTAATATTTGCATTGTGTTAATATTTGGATTGTGTTAATATTTGGATTGTGTTAATATTTGCATTGTGTTAATATTTGGATTGTGTCAATATTTGCATTGTGTTAATATTTGGATTGTGTTAATATTTGCATTGTGTTAATATTTGGATTGTGTTAATATTTGCATGGTGTTAATATTTGGATTGTGTTAATATTTGCATTGTGTTAATATTTGGATTGTGTTAATATTTGGATTGTGTTAATATTTGGATTGTGTTAATATTTGGATTGTGTTAATATTTGGATTGTGTTAATATTTGGATTGTGTTAATATTTGGATTGTGTTAATATTTCTAGCTTTGGTTTCCTTTTCCGTTGTAGACTGGTTTTCAAATTAAAAAAAAAAAATTGTATATATGGTTTAACAAACTGTTATAGACCTTTTTGTGGTTTAACAACTGTTATAGATCGATATGTAGTTTAACAAACTGCTCTAGATCTATATGTGGTTTAACAAACTGCTATAGATCTATGTGTGGTTTAACAAACTGCTAGATCAATGTGTGGTTTAACAAACTGCTCTAGATCTATATGTGGTTTAACAAACTGCTATAGATCTATATGTGGTTTAACAAACTGCTAGATCTATGTGTGGTTTAACAAACTGTTATTGATCTATGTGTGGTTTAACAAACGGTTATAAATATGTGTGTGGTTTAACAAACTGTTCTAGATCTATGTGTGTTTTAACAAACTGTTCTAGATCTGTGTGTGGGTTAACAAACTGTTCTAGATCTATTCGGTTCACAGTGGGGCAGTAAAAAAAACAACAAAGAAACCATTTTTCATTTGAGTGTTGCTCGAATGTTATCAGGTAAATCCACAGTTCACTGTGTAAAGGAGGGAAGGTCGTTCTGCAGCCTGCGAGTGTCAGCGACAGCTATCCGTTAAACTCATCCATGGATGAGGACGGGTCAACAATACACAAATGATTTATCCACCGCTTGGTTCCTGGCCAGACACAGGTTTTCGAAACGGGATATATATGTTTTTGGTGGTGAGACACATACGTTTTGTGGGAGGCTGGAGCCAAATTTTTGGTGTAGGAGGCACATGTTTTTGCGCTTATGAGACACGAGTTTGGATGTGTAGGTGACACATGTTCTGGTGCGTAGGACACACAGTAATGGTGTGTTTGAAACATGTTTTGGTGTGTAGAAGATATTTTTTTGCTGCCATGGATACACCAAGCTACACATTCCTTTAAGCTATTTTACATTTAAGGATAAAATAGCTGATGAAGGGAGAGAAGCGAGACTTCAGCCGTGTGAGGGGAGATAAGCGAGACTGCAGCCGTGTGAGGGGAGATAAGCGAGACTTCAGCAGTGTGAGGGGAGAGAAGCGAGACTTCAGCCGTGTGAGGGGAGATAAGCGAGACTGCAGCCGTGTGAGGGGAGAGAAGCGAGACTGCAGCCGTGTGAGGGGAGATAAGCGAGACTGCAGCCGTGTGAGGGGAGATAAGCGAGACTGCAGCCGTGTGAGGGGAGATAAGCGAGACTGCAGCAGTGTGAGGGGAGAGAAGCGAGACTTCAGCCGTGTGAGGGGAGAGAAGCGAGACTTCAGCCGTGTGAGGGGAGAGATGCGAGACTTGAGCCGTGTGAGGGGAGAGAAGCGAGACTTGAGCCGTGTGAGGGGAGAGAAGCGAGACTTCAGCCGTGTGAGGGGAGAGAAGCG
>CAXITT010000518.1:352053-375381 GCA_964033795.1 Lymnaea stagnalis | reverse complement strand
TGGGATGGAGCACTGGCATGGAGCACTGGCATGGAGCACTGGGATGGAGCATTGGGATGGAGCACTGGCATGGAGCACTGGGATGGAGCACTGGCATGGAGCACTGGCATGGAGCACTAGGATGGAGCACTGGCATGGAGCACTAGGATGGAGCACTAGGATGGAGCACTAGGATGGAGCACTAGGATGGAGCACTAGGATGGAGCAGCGGCGTGCAAACACCGAAAAACAATTCTGTCGCGTGTTGCACAATCCAGTTAAATTTTAGATGCGTTCTGAAGATGTAGATGATGACAGTACACTAAAGCACATTTTATGTATCAAGTTTGAACATATTGGCTTCTATAAATGACTTTCTTTAATGTCTTTAAAGCAGCTTTTCTATGGAAGTGGTCCATTATCCAAAAATAGGTTACCGAACCATATCAGTCCCAATTCGGATAATCAACGTTCTGTTGCATACCTTATATTTATGTGATTGGCCAGTCACAACAGCGTTACTAAGGAGTGCGGAGGTGATAGCAGCGACGGGTTAAACCTTCACAGGGGGGCGACACTAAATGGAACATTGCAGATTGGACTGCTAGCTCGAATGACCCTCATAGGGGGGCGACACTAAATGGAACATTGCAGATTGGACAACTAGCTCGAATGACCCTCACAGGGGGGCGACACTAAATGAAACATTACAGATTGGACAGCTAGCTCGAATGACCCTCACAGGGGGCGACACTAAATGGAACATTGCAGATTGGACAACTAGCTCGAATGACCCTCACAGGGGGGCGACACTACATGAAACATTACAGATTGGACAGCTAGCTCGAATGACCCTCACAGGGGGCGACACTAAATGGAACATTGCAGATTGGACAGCTAGCTCGAATCATTTTAATAAAAGATCTGAGGGAAATACAAGAGTATTGGGTGACATCAAACTTAGTTATGTCGCTGACAAGACACCTTCATCAAACACAAGGTGCTGTCAGTCAGATAGAAGAACAAAATCGATATTTTTTTTATTTTTTTTTTGAGATAATAAAGACGAAGAGATTGTTTCTTTTTCTCGTTTACAAAAATAATTTATAAATGAATTTTAAATAACATATTTGCATACGATTAAAGCCCATAGCATTGTTCATGTGTTTTATTGTATTTCTTTAATATAAATTGTAAATGACGAAATGTTTTTTGGGCTGGAAATTCTGTGCTTTTCACAAAAATAAGGAAACTAAATTTGTTCCATCCAGTCTGAGTCCCCAGAACTGTTGTCATTTTTTTTTTTTTTTTTTTGGGGGGCAAAACATTTTCTAACACGTTAAATCCGGGAATCTGACCCCCAGGGCTGTGCCGCCAATTCCCTAAGCCTTCGGATATGTGCGCACTACTATGCGAATTCACGGACATCGCCGCAGGTATTGTTTAGCGGAATGGCTTTTTTTTCCGCCCTTCTTCCACGTTTTTATTTTTTTTATTAAAAGATGCAGCAAATGGGGATTGATACAAAACTGGGAAGGTGAAAGAGTCGGGGGTGGGGGCTTGGGGTGGGGGGCGTGGGGGGGGTGGGCGGGCCAAACCAAAATAAAAGGTGTAAGCGAGAAAGATCGTATCATATAATTTGATCTGTGTTCTTCATATGATTTTGTTATTTTAATTATTAAAATGCATTAATTTTTTTAACGATTTTTTTCTACGCTCAAATTCTACGCTGTTGTAAAGGGTTTCTTTTTTTGTTTTTCCTCCCTGTAAGTACATTTGTGTTGTGCTCTGGATTTTGGCGGAGTCTGTTTAGAAAAATTCAGTTGCAACATCTTTTGGGCAGTAACAATGTTGTTACATGTTATACGCCGTTTTTAAATAGTTTGTTATCTTTTTAGGTAGGTTTTGGTTTGTTAATTTAACTTACTAATCCATTTAGAAAGTTTTGGACAGTGGTGGCTTTTTGTCTTAAATTTATTTAGTTTTTAAATGTTTCTAAAACAAGAGCTTTCATTAATTTCATTAACATGAGAACATTTTTATTTCTTTTGGGGAAATAAAATAACATAACAATAACCAAAAAAAATATTACAAGAAAAACGTGAAAAAATGGAGATTTAGTTAAGAATAATTAATGGAACACAACTGTATTGGCAAAACGCTATCACAAAAATAAAATGTAAAAAAAAATATCGGTGCTCTTTGCGAGGCAATTTCTCATTTCTGCCAGGGTGTAAAAATGCTTGTGTGTGGCCTCGAGTGGTCGAAATCTCGTCCCCGGTCTCGGGGAGTGAGAAAGCATTATTGATAATCTAATCAAACTATTTGGTTGATCAGACAATTTGATTTGTCTAACGTGATCCGCTGGGTTGCCATAGAAATATAACGATGCAACCAATTTTCGGTCGCGCCTCCCCGGCATTGTTGGAACATTACTGTGGCGGTTCCTATGTTTGTTCATCTTTTGGACAGTAAACACTGAGAAATCTGGCAGGATGAGCCAAGTCGTTCGTGATTGGGCAAAAACGGGAAATCCTTTCATTTAATTATTTCTTTTAATTATTTTTTTTTAATTTATGGTTTTTTGTTTACATAACTTTTAGAAGCGTCTTAATAAGGGTTACGTAACTATTTTAAAACATAATTTATATTGTTAACTTTAATTAAAATTATGTTTTAAAATAGTTACGTAGAGGCATTTTCTGTTTTCAGCACTAATAGTTAAAAATGTTGGCTGGTCGCATTTTAAGACCAAAACTAAAATATTGCCCATACAAACTTAAAAAGTTTGAAAGAACACTGTCTTCTAAAAATCTGGATACTGTTTTTATATAGTTAACTTTAATTAAAAACAGTATCTAGATATCTAGAAGACAGGGTGTGTTTTATTTTTCTTCAAATTTCTTAAGTTTTTAAGGGCAATTTTTCAGCTTTGGTCCTAAAATGCGACCAGCCGACATATTTAATTATTTATGACAAAAAAACAGAACACCCCTCCACTTGTTATGGTCACGCGTACATCTAAGCAGTGACGTAGGAAGTGGGGGGTCTATATCAGGGGTGTAGGAAGGGGGGTCTATATTAGGGGCGTAGGAAGGGGGTCTATATCAGGTGCGTAGTAAGTGGGGTCTATATCAGGGGCGAAGGAAGGGGGGTCTATATCAGAGGCATAGGAAGGGATGTCCATATCAGGGGCGTAGGAAGGGGGTCTATATCAGGGGCGTAGGAATGGGGTGGTCAGCCAAGGCGGCTCGTTTTTCTTTCTTTGAGGAGTGGCATTTAGGCCAACTGCAGAGGGGTTTTTTTTTTCGTGGAGGAGGGAAGGGCAGAAAAGATCTTGGCCAGCCCTGCGTGGCCCCTAGCTACGCCCCTGCAGCAAAGATTTGTTTAGGACAGTTGCTCCCAACCTGTGCTCCGCGTCCAATTGTCAGGGGCTCCCGGAAACTTCTTAACACTATTAACTTGTTTGACATAGTTTAGGCCTAAAGCCCCCCCCCCCACCACCACTAGTTTAGTTGATTGAGGAGGTCATTAAGTATTAATATATACATTGAATTTTTTCATAAAGTATCTGTTTGGTGTTAGCCCCCCCCTCCCCCCCCCCCGCACCCCAAAAGATCTTTAAAACAAAATATCAAGGCTTCTCAAGAAACACACGCAATTAATATTTTTACCCCTCGTGTCTTTCATTTTTTAAATATATCATCTACGTATTAATTTTCCCTGAACTTCTTCTGAAGACTTTTTTGCCCCGCACCCCTTCGAAAACAAATATTAGGTTCTTATTTATTCTGTTAAAAATCATAGTAATTTTCAAGCAAACTTGTACAGTTACAGCGTAGATGATTTGGATAGAGTATAATCTGGTATTTAGAAGAAGAAAAAAAATCTCTACAGTTTGGGAATATAATACGGACAGCCAAAGAAAACCATCTGTCAGGATTCTCCTGCGAGAAGTGTAGTCCCAGAGGCGAGATTGCCTTCAGGGCTGAGATTTCCCCCAACGCTGAGACTGCCCCCAGGGCTGAGACTGCCCCTAGGGCTGAGACTGCTCCCAGGGTTGGCTTCATCAGCTTCAAGAAATATATTTACTAATTTTTTTTTTTTACATATCATAAAATCGTCTTGCAAACGGATAGTCGAAAGGTTAAAAGTAATGCAATCCATCTTACTGAACTGATGCTACCACTCCATCTGACTTTAATGATGTCACCAGTCCAGCTGACTCACGTGACTTCACCAATTCATCTGACTTAACTGACTTCACCAATCCATCTGACTTAACTGACTTCACCAATCCATCTGACTTAACTGACTTCACCAATCCATCTGACTTAACTGACTTCACCACTCCATCTGACCTAACTGAAGTCGCCCCTCCATCTGACTTAAATGACTTCACCATCTGACAAAACTGACCCCCCCCCAATCCAACTCCGCTCCCCAGCCCTGGCGTGGGGCTCCCATATTTACCCTCCACCCCAAATTTTCCAAAATCAATAATGGTAACCCATCACCACCCCCACCCGTGTGTATTCCATTCCCTCAATGTCTTTCCTTTCCCCCCCCCCCCTAGTCTCTCCATCCTTTTGTCCGACCAACTCTTTTGTCCGACCAACAATATCCGAGCATATCATTTCGTCTATTTTTCGCACGTCGCCAGCAACATTTTTGTGCCCGCGTTTCTTACAAGTCGGCACGCAGTATCGTCTTGCCCGCTCTCATTGGCCGGACGTCAATGGCCAATTCTCAAAATTAAGCGCAATATTGGTCCTGTAAAGAAACCTATTTGAGTAATGGCTTCTCCCAATGGCTGTTGGAGGCGTCCAAACTGGCTGCTTCCCCCCAGAACGCCATGCAAAACCGACAGCTAAGCCGGCCGTCTTTCGGGGGCCATTCTTCGGTCACGTGGGCGCAATCCCGCTCGTGCCGGGGAGCACACGGGGAAAAACTCAACACTTCCGGTAGCGCCGCGGCGGAATGAAAGGAAACGTAAGATGGTGGAATTATTAGCAGTAATCTTTCCTTTTTAATCATTCTTGCATTTCCTGGACAAAGCGCACCCCCCCCCCCCTTTTCCCTTTTTGCCTCGGCTAGTCGGGACTACCCTGGTAGCGCCGCGGCGGAATGAAAGGAAACGTAAGATGGTGGAATTATTAGCAGTAATCTTTCCTTTTTAATCATTCTTGCATTTCCTGGACAAAGCGCACCCCCCCCCCCCTTTTCCCTCTTTGCCTCGGCTAGTCGGGACTACCCGATAAAGTCGCTTTCATCAGAATATGTTCGTATTTACTCGGCTAGTCGGGACTACCCGATAAAGTCGCTTTCATCAGAATATGTTCGTATTTATTATTTGATTGTTTGGTGAGGTTTTTGGCGGTTTTTTTTTTTTGGTGTTTTGTTTTACAAGGTAGACAGAGCAGAGGCGTAGCTAGAGTATTTGGCGCCCCGGGGACAAGATTAATTTTAAAAGGTTTACCTTTCTTTTTTTCAACTCTCAAACCCATTATTTTCATCAATAAAATAATATCAAAGCACATTTTGGCGCCCCTAACTAGTCTGGCGCAAAAGGGCATCTGCCCCCACCCCCACCCCCTTTCGCTACGCCTCCGAGATAGACTTTTGATGATTCATTGGTCTCTTCTGGCGAAAGGGAAATTATTATTTTTTTTTGTAAACGTGTCATTCACCAAACATAAATGGTTTCTATTAGATTTTAAAAGTGTCATGAATGCAACTGGGGAAAATCTCAGGTACAATCTGTAACTTTGACGGTGACTTTGATTCGTGTCAACTGTGACCGTCGTCACACGTGTTCCAAAACTGAGTTAATTCTGCCGGCAGTTTGTGTTGTTGAATGGTTAACTATTTCATGATTGCCGGTCACCTTAAGTACTGCTGAATTATGAAGCTGATGTGTACCCTAGACTGAAGTATTCCTCTGTCACTTGTCAACTTTATCCCATAGGTTCTTAACCTGTGGGTCGTGACCCCTTTGGGGGTCAAATGACCCTTACACAGTGACCGCATAAGACCATCGGAAAACACATATTTATGAAGAATCAACGAAAATAATGTTATGGTTGGGGGGTCACCACAACATGAGGAACATGAGATCACGAATTTAGGAAGGTTGAGAACAACTACCATATTGTATTAATTTTTTTTTTTTTTATTATTATTATTTTTTATTTTTTTTTGTGCTTAAATATAAATCGTGTTTTTCATCAAGTTTTTGTCATCCTAAAAATCCCCCATCGATATCCGTTGTGTAATTATGATGAATAACCCCCTCGGCTGGCTCTGCCCGCCCCTGGAGCCGAATTAACGCGATCCACTCCGTTCAACAACAGGATTGCGGGTCAGCTGGTTCGACACCCATTAGGATAATCGTGGAGCAGACGAAGTCATATTCGAGGAAATTAAATAATACTTGTTCAAATCGTGGGCATTGACTTGGCGCTTTATGTGGACGCAAAGATCCCAAGCCTCCCTGGCGGACGGCAGGAGCATGTCATAGCGCCGAGGGCTTTGCAGGGGGGGGGGGCGGAAAAAGTTGATTGAATTCTTCTCTCTAAGCGAAGCAGATTATGAGCAAGTCTAAATGAAATGATAGAATTAAAGATCCCAAGCCTCCCTGGCGGACGGCAGGAGCATGTCATAGCGCCGAGGGCTTTGCAGGGGGGGGGGGGGCGGAAAAAGTTGATTGAATTCTTCTCTCTAAGCGAAGCAGATTATGAGCAAGTCTAAATGAAATGATAGAATGTGGATACAGTGATGGGAGTCATCGGTTAGGGGCAGCAACCGTGGCAAGCTACGGCGTCCTGGTGGATTTATTCCTTAAATGCGATGATGACGATTTTTAGTCTTGTATTCAGGGTTTCTTTCAGCTATCTTTCTGAGGGGGGGGGGGCACTGCCCCGGGATAAAAAGTATGTCCAACAATAAATCAACTGGCACTGCCCCCGAAAAATCTGAAGTGCCCCCAACCCGGGGGAAAATTTCTGAAATAATCACTGCTTGCATTTGGTGTAAAACCTTTTTTTACCCTTAAAAAAATGTTTTGCGTTGTCAAATTAGGGGAATTTCCCTAAGGTTGTGAGATTTAGATATTTTTTAAAGATTTTTTTTTTTTTTTATAAATCAAAAAATTTTCAAAATATCAGATTCAGAATATTCGACACAAAACAAGTCCAAAACGGACTTTAACAGACATCGGCAATACGTTTCTGTGGGGTTCCTTCTAACGTGGTGACTACGACCAAGCTATTTGGGCACATGTAGACATTTGGCAAGGGCTCAGACTTCCTTAAACGTATATTCGTCTCATCAAACAAAAATTGAAGTGCATTATAAGTAAACAGTCTGGCTTCTAATGATTTTTATAGTTACAACTATCATATCGCAGTCAGTCGCAGTCATATCGCAGTCAGTCCGTCAAAAACACTATTGAGCTACCCCCCCCCCCTCTGTTTTTTTTACCTCCCAATCTTCACAAGTCAGGTCATATCAGTTTGTTGAGAACCCTACAATACAGCCAATTATTGTGCTCCCCGAAATGCAACAGGAGACGAGCACATGTCACGACGCCTTACACCCCACCCCCCACCCCCACCCCACTCCCGGGCGAAATCTATGAGATCGCCTCCTTAACTGTACCCTTTACCCTATACCAGAATACCTCATTATACGGGTATGATTTATTTCCGCTCTCGGTGGGTTTCGAGATGTCACGAGATCCGACCTTCCCTTCCCATAATCCAAGAATAATGATTGCAGGATGGCATAACTCTAACATAAAATAAAAAAACCACACACGAGGGGCGAGACAGATCCCTGGGACAATTATTCTGCGCTAATTTCCAATTCTTCCATTAACACAATTCACTTAAATCTCCAAGAATATGGCCGCTATCGAGTGCTCGGTCACTACGTTTGCCTCCCCTTTTCCTTGAACGGAAATCTCCGGAGACTCCCCATAATTCGATTGGTCTCTCGTCACTTACGGATCCCCAGGGGCGGTAATAAGCGTCCAGTGAATTATAAATAGGAGATATGGCCGAAAGATGCCATGTGGAAAAATGTCGCGGGAATTTCTTTGCGTAGGAAAGAAGAAGTTTGATCTTTTCATGGCAATGCCAGACACACGCAAAAAATTGGGTTTGAATCAGACATTTAATTTTAGAGGAATTCCCCAGATCTTGAGGCGGCAACCATTACTTATCTTTTAAGTTTAGAATGTGGCCAATTTCCATAGCGTTGTCTTTACTTGGAAAACAATGATTCTGGCGATTACCTTACAAACCGTTTAGAACAAAATTTATTTCAGATTTTGAAGGAAAAAAATGATTAGATTGTATCGATACGTTAATGAATAAATGATACAAATTGGAAAGACGAAAGCTATCCTGACAGTGATGTACCAGTGATCTTGAATTCAGTTGTATTCAGGGTCGGATGCCCTGAGGGCTTCAACGATTATAGTGTTCCCCACATTATATCTAACTCAGTGGTTCTTAAACTTTTTTGGAGGTACCGAACCCCACTAGTTTCATATGCGCATTCACCGAACCCTTCTTAATAGGAAAAATAAATTTATTTTTTTTTCTGATTTTTTGTACCTCCACCGAGCCCCTGAGACTGACTTACCGAACCCCTGGGGTTCGATCGAACCCAGGTTAAGAACCACTGATCTAACTTGTCTATTTATGGATTTTTATTTTAAAAAGTTTATAATTTATTATGTGTATTTTTGTTGCGACAGCTTTTTTCTGCCTACACTCACTATGTGCTTGTATTTCTTAATGGTTAATACGGGCCTAGTTTAGCTCAATCAACTAGCAGCTAATTGTTGTTGTTGAAGGCAGATGAATCAACTAGTAACCAATTGTAGTGCTCGCTATATAACGGATGAATCAACTAGTAACCAATTGTAGTGCTCGCTATATAACGGATGAATCAACTAGTAACCAATTGTAGTTGTAGCTATTTACCAGATAACTTATTTGGCGAACCCGTATGAAATCCCCGAGGGTTGATTATAAATGGAAAGACGCGATGGCGGAACAAAGTAGTTGCAGTGAGGATCTAACCTATTCAAATTTCACTATTAAATTCAACTTTTTCATCTACCATTCTCTAAATTCGTCATTGATTGAATCAGCTAACAGAATGGCATGTGGGCACCCCTGGGGGCTCACTTAAAGACGATCATCTCTTTCTTAGAGATAATAAACGGATCAATTCGAATATTTATAACGGCCATCACTACGTGCTTCTATTCTCAACGGCCTTGACCCAGGGAATGAAAGGGAAGGAACCAAGTACTTGGATCATCATCATGCTGTTGAAATGTAGATGCTCCCACCACGCCTTGCGTCACGGCCTCGCCGCTAATAGGGTGAGCAAGATGGACACGATTTCATTTCAACGCTTGTCATTTATACCCATCCCCCAATGGTAACACGGAAATGGAATCGTGGTGGTCTGGAGTTTAATCCCCGCCAAAGCCAAAATGCCAAGCACCCCTGGTGGATGGGACTCATTAGCCTTGGAAGGCAACTCATCTAAGCGAAGGAAACTCTGAATTCAAACCAGGAGCCAAAATGTTCAATAAATCGATCGAGGGCCCTCAAATATGGGGAAAAAAACAAAAAAAGAAAAGAAAGAACATGAAATAAACGATAAAGGCGGCAAAGTTGTTGACGTTGACTAAATCAACAGTGGCGTATCTTACAAGTCACAACAACAACAACAACAACAAAAAAAAAAAAAAAAAAAAAAAAAAAAAAAAAAAAAAAAAAAGAAAAAAAAAAAAAAAAAAAAAAAAGAAAAAAAAAGGGAAGCGAAAAAAAAAAAAAAAAGAGAAAAAAAAAAAAAAAAAAAAAAAAAAAAAAAAAAAAAAAAAAAAAAAAAAAAAAAAAAAAAAAAAAAAAAAAAAAAAAAATCAGTGTCTGGTACATAAAAAACAAAAAAAAATTAAAGTGGGTTCTTACAACCAATGACATTTTTTTTTTATCAGGGGTTGTGAGTCCCAAAGACAATCTCATACCTCGGTGTGTCTTCCTCCTCTCCCCCCCCCCCACCCCATTTCCACGTCAAAAAAATGATTGAGAGACGCCTTTACGTGGCTAGCTGGGCACCCACCTGGACCCTCGCCTCTGACAGCCCCAGGCGCTGGCTCAGCTCCTCCCTCATGAAGGCATCCGGGTAGTGCGTCTCGTCGAACAGACGCTCCAGCTCGTTCAGCTGCTCGAGGCTGAAGTTCGTCCTTGACCGCCTCTGTTTCACCTTCGGGGGCGTGTCCGCGTCATCCGGGTCGAAGCCCAGCGCCGGCGTCTGACTCGGTCTTGGTGGGGAGGTGGCGTCTCTCTTGACTGAAGAAAAACAATGAGTAAGTGTTTACACATCTACTTCAAATGCTTAAAATGTTATTTTATATAGACACGAGATCATTCTATTACAAAACTGTGTAAAAATCAGCACCAGGGGAAAAATATTTCTAGTTAAGTTAGACGTGTTTTTTTTTTCTTTTTCTGTAAGGTTGGCACGCTATCATTTAAAAAAAAATGCATAACCGGAAATTTCATCGAAAGAAATTGGACGAACATTTTAATGTGTGAACTGAAGAAAAATATTCGATAAAATTTCTGTTCGATCGAATTTCCGTCGATCAATCTTCAGCAACGAAATTTCTTTCGATCAAAGTTCCGGTAACCTTAAAAAAAAAAAAGCGCTCGTGTTCAAACTCTGGCCCGTGGACCAGATCCGGCCATATTCTTATTTTATATAATGGCGCCGTCCATAAAGTACGACACGCTCCGGAAGTGGGGAGAAGGTCTAAGAAAGTATGACAGTTTGTGACACGAGTGGAAGGGGATGTAAAGATCTTGTGTGACGTCACATATATTTTTTTTATCATGCAAAGAAAACCTGAAATCAACACTGATGTTGAATGTTCTGTTGGGATGGGTGTATTCTGACAGAAGATGTCATTTTTATAATTTAATTGCTTAAGAGTTTTAGATTATTATTTTTTTAAATTCATTTTTTTAGGTCGAAATTATGATGTACTTTAAAGGGAAAAGAGGGGAGGGATCTCAGATTTGTGACTGATTGTGACGAAGGGAGGAAGGGGGCAAATGTAAAACTGTTCAAAAATAGCGTGGCGTACTTTATGGACGGCCCCAATAGTTATAAAAACAAAGTACTTGACTATTCGATTTCAAGTCTATGATAGAGCTTGTCACTCTTTTTGGTCTGGTTTTTCTCATGTTGACACTAGTAATATCCCGAGTGCTCTTTGCGATATTGGTCTGTGACTTGAAGAAACTGACTCCAACTTTTTATCTTTGAAACCAACCGTGTACTTTACTAAGCTTCAAATGTCACATCTATTTTCTAGTTGAAGGGCTTATAAAGCTCAAATAATATAGCCCCGGCATTTGAGTCCATCTTGGTATAAGAATGTATATATTTTCAATTGTAACTCAATTGTTTTGTTTTGTTGTTTAAAGGATTTCTTGTATACCTAAGTCCAGATTGAATGATATTTGAATTTGGGATTATGTTGTTTCATACAGTCGATACCAAGTCCAGATTGAATAATACTTGAATTTAAGATGAGATTGTTTCAAACATTCGATACCAAGTCTTGTTTTTTTTAGTCATCATTTTTTCCTCGTTGATTTTCAAAGTACAAAAACAACGATATGCCACATTGATGGCGAGGAGTCCAAGATTCTAATCTGAAAGTATCGGGATTCATTTACGAATTAGGAACGCATCGATTACAGACTTTGGAATGTACTACACAAATGAACTTGTACAATTGCAAAATTATAATGCATTCATCCGACTCCAGACCAAATGTACTACAAAAATGAACTAGTACAATTGCAAAATTATAAGGCATTCATCCGACTTCAGACCAAACGTCTCTAAACGACGTCATAATATGAGCTTTCAAATGTTGTGACGGGAAAAAAAACTGAATGGACTTTGCTATGTGTGAATAAGTTTCTACTTTTTTTTTATAACTTTAAATTTATCCAAAGATTCTGGTTATGTGCCCTACAGACATGCGCGCCACGTACATGTGCACCACGGAAAAGCGCGCCACTTACATGCGCACCACGGAAAAGCGCGCCATTGACATGCGCCGGTCGGCAACAAAGCTCGCTATTAACCAATAATGTATAGGAAATTATTTCAATTACGGAGGACCATGGCCTGCCTCAGATGCCGAACTAACTAATTTCGTTAATAACACAACAACGCGTGTTACAAGCAACCGATATGTCAAAGTGATACAAATGTATAGTCGCTGCTACACCCGGCAGCATTTAGACTTGTAGGGTTCTGGTTCCAAGACTCGTAGACCGACCGCAGAAATTGACCTTGTAGGAGTCTGGGTCCAAGACTCATAGACCGACCGCAGACTTTGGCCTTGTGGGGTAGTAGGTCAAAGGCTCAAAGGTCTTGGGGGTTTCGATTTAAAAGCATCACGGCCTCGCGTGGCGATCATTACCCTAATTGAGCTCCATGTCACAGAGTTGTAGAATACCACTCGCAACTGGCCTAGTGGGTGTCAACCTCCTAGACTCATAGACAGACTAACAACTTTGAAAGACAATTGTCAGAACTTGTAAGAGGTTGCACTTATTCAGGTCAAACTGACATAATCTCGAAGACACCCGTCAGCCATCACGCTTATGATATCGACCAACTGTTTAAGTCCCGACCCAGACTCCATGAGTTATTCTCCTTGGCCAGTCTCTGTGGTCTGTCAGCTGCTGTCAAATGTAAGTGACATGCATACACAGATTACAGACCAGAAGTTATCTTTCATTACATTGTATTCAAAAAGTGGAGAACATTCCTGAAGTTAAAAAAAAAAAAAAAGTGCATGGAAGAATCAATCCGCCGATTCTCTGAATGGTTAGGATAATGAGAGGGTCGCCCCCTGGCGGCCGACAATTGGCGCTCGTTATGGAGCGCGTTACCCTGCAATCTTGCACTAATGGCTCCTAATATCCGGCCCCTTATTACCATTACCGATAACACTAATTCTCGCACCGCGCTTGGCTTTGGTGAGATGTCGAAATCATAGGGTTGGGAAACATCTGACGGGCTGCTCGCGCGCTAAACAGGGGACCTAACTCACAGCTGAGAAAATTCAAGTCTTTGATTAATATAACGTAACAAAAAAAAAATTCACGGATTAACACTGGAAATAGATCAGCTATTCAAAGGAGGGGGAGGGGGTCGGTTTTGAGGCGGATACAACAGCCAATAAAATAAATGAATAAATACATTATATGTATATTTTTTTTTTAAATAAGTGCAAAGTCCGCCATCAATTTTCCCCCCACATTCCCCCAACGTGTCAACAGTTCGAACCGTTCTTGTGATGTTTCAAGCTCGAATTCAACTGTTGGTTGTTCGATCATCTTCATTTTATGTGTTCTAATTCAACTTTTAATTTTGTGTTTCATAATCGACTTCAGTGATTAAATTCCAATGATAAAGTAGATATCTATTAAAAATCGATAGATTTTAGGTACGTGAATAAGCCAAAGAGCACCCTCGGGGCGTTGTTCTTGGTTTTTGTTGACCTCGTAACAGCTGAGAAATTCCCCCAACTTAGGTCAATAATATTAGAATAGATTGATTTGATTTTGGTCTGCTTTAAACGCAACCGTTGCTCTACCTCATGGGTAGTCGTGCCACCCTGTCTCGTCATTGAGCAATGCACTATATACATACATGTCTATTTATTAGTATACATTAAATTCCACACAATAATGTTATTTATTTCTTCATGTGTGTGTGTGTGTGTGTGGTTGTGTGTGTGTGTGTGTGTGTGTGTGTGTGTGTGTGTGTGTGTGTGTGTGTGTGTGTGTGTGTGTGTGTGTGTGTGTGTGTGTGTGTGTGTGTGTGTGTGTGTGTGTGTGTGTGTGTGTGTGTGTGTGTGTGTGTGTGTGTGTGTGTGTGTGTGTGTGTGTGTGTGTGTGTGTGTGTGTGTGTGTGTGTGTGTGTGTGTGTGTGTGTGTGTGTGTGTGTGTGTGTGTGTGTGTGTGTGTGTGTGTGTGTGTGTGTGTGTGTGTGTGTGTGTGTGTGTGTGTGTGTGTGTGTGTGTGTGTGTGTGTGTGTGTGTGTGTGTGTGTGTGTGTGTGTGTGTGTGTGTGTGTGTGTGTGTGTGTGTGTGTGTGTGTGTGTGTGTGTGTGTGTGTGTGTGTGTGTGTGTGTGTGTGTGTGTGTGTGTGTGTGTGTGTGTGTGTGTGTGTGTGTGTGTGTGTGTGTGTGTGTGTGTGTGTGTGTGTGTGTGTGTGTGTGTGTGTGTGTGTGTGTGTGTGTGTGTGTGTGTGTGTGTGTGTGTGTGTGTGTGTGTGTGTGTGTGTGTGTGTGTGTGTGTGTGTGTGTGTGTGTGTGTGTGTGTGTGTGTGTGTGTGTGTGTGTGTGTGTGTGTGTGTGTGTGTGTGTGTGTGTGTGTGTGTGTGTGTGTGTGTGTGTGTGTGTGTGTGTGTGTGTGTGTGTGTGTGTGTGTGTGTGTGTGTGTGTGTGTGTGTGTGTGTGTGTGTGTGTGTGTGTGTGTGTGTGTNTTCTACTGTCAATGGAAGAACGTAGTTGTCTTGTGGGGATGTAAGGAAGCAACAGTTCAGAGAGATAGACAGGAAAGTGAGGGTCAGTGAACGAGTTGAAGCAAAGATTGGCAGACTTGTATTTGATGCGAGAGGATATTGGAAGCCAGTGGAGTTGCCGCATGTGTGGTTGAATGTATCTAAACACTGCCTTTAAGTAGGCCATCCACACATATATTTCTTGTATCTAAACACTGCCTTTGAGTAGGCCATCCACACATATATTTCTTGTACTAAACACTTCATTTTCTTTGAGGTAGGCCATCCACACATAGATGTCTTGTCTCTAAACACTGCCTTTGAGTAGACCATCCACACATATATTTCTTGTATCTAAACACTGCCTTTGAGTAGGCCATCCACACATAGATTTCTTGTCTCTAATTTACTCTAAACACTTCATTTTCTTTGAGTAGACCATACACACTTTCAATCCTGAGGCACCGCAGCCTGAACTAATTATTCGCCATCGGCTGTTGGCACAGCGTTTCTGCTGCATTGGGACAAAGTCTCGCATTTATTTCAACTAATCAGCTGTACCGGAAGCAAGACAAATCAAAGCAGACGGTACCCGTTCACGCGAGACGAGACTTCCCAGACATTTGCTGGCAGCACGAGTCGACCGGAAGGGGCCAGAAAATTCGAAGTATCATTTTATTAGAGAAATTACACGTCTGCTAAATTAACCCTTATTGGGCCACTGAACAAAGATGGAGCTGGAAAAAACATGTTTTGCTGATAAGAGCTGAAGAAACAAAATAAGTTTAAAATGTTCAATTTCAGAAATACCTACAAGAAATGATGTAGTTCAATGTAATGATAGACGATGTCTGTAAACAAGACTAGAAAAAAATATTTTAAACAATTATTTTAAAAAGCTATTACAAATTAAAATCTACGTCACGTAAGTGCACTAATATATTTTTAGATGCCCTGAATTCAGTGCAAGAGATGAAACTGTGGGTAAGCATGTTATGAAGTTAATTATTCATCGTTCCAATATTTCTAAATGTCTAGTTTTGGTGTGTGTTTGTGTGTGTAAGTATGTGTGTTTATAGAGGCTGGTGGTGTGAGCGTCGGGTTGCAATATGTTTGTTTTAGAGCAGCATGTAATCAATAGTGGGGACATGTCTTAAACACCATCTCCAGTTTATACCTCGAGATATTTTTTATCATTTCATTGTATATTGAGTGTCGGCAACAAGCTTGATTGTTTTGATTACTATTGCTTATTCTCGCTCTCTCTCTCTCTCTCTCTCTCTCTCTCTCTCTCTCTCTCTCTCTCTCTCTCTCTCTCTCTCTCTCTTTTTTTTTTTTTTATGCACATATTGATTCTTCCTTTTAAAATTCATAACTTTTTCTGGTTATATTTCATACATGACGCGATACAACTTTTACTTTGTTTTTAGCTTGCAGCTTTGTGACCTTTTCAATGGTCACTTTCTAAAATTAAAATTATTTTATTATCCTTTAGGTCTTATTTCGTAGATGTTACGATTCCCAAACTCACTTTGAAAGTTCGAATGGAAAAGTGAGTCCAGGACCTCTCTGTTCCCGGCGGGAGGGAGAAGGGGGGGGGCGTGGCACCCAAATCACCCCCCTCCCCTTTAAATATGTTTGTTTATGCGACAAACGCACCAGACAGGCTTTCACACCAAGGAACGGTGCAGGTGTAACTAAGTGTGGGGGGGGGGGCTGGGGTTAATGTGGGCTGAGAGAGTCAGTTCATATTTCACGAAAGGGTATAATTTGCTGTCTGTTATACAGCAATTTTAAATGACAATACCATAACATTGTTATAATAAGGGCCGTACGAGGTAGGAGCCCGCCCGGACGCGATAATCAGGGGGTGCAACTTCGAGATGTTCATGTGACAAGTAACAAGTGGTTTTCGTGAAGTAGGCGCCTAAAGTGAGGCTTTAGCCCGAGCGCTGCTTTTGCTTATCACGGCCCTGGTTAGACTTATCATTGCTTTTATCGGCCCTGGTTGGACTTATCATTGCTTTCGTCGGCCATAGACTTATCTTTGCTTTCTTCGGCCCTAGTTAGACTTTTCATTACTTTTGTCGGCCTTGGTTAGAATTATCATTGCTTTCTTCGGCCCTGGTTGGAATTATGGTTAGACTTATCATTGCTTTCTTCGGCCCTGGTTAGAATTAGCAATGCTTTCTTCGGCCCTGGCTAGACTTTTCATTGATTTTTTCAGTCATAGTTAGACTTATCATTGCTTTCTTCGGCCCTGGTTTAACTTATCGTTGCTTCCCTCGACCCTGGTTTGACTTATCGCTTGCTTTCTTCGGCTCTGGTTAGACATATCGTTAAGCAACGAAAATCCATTGGCGGACGCAAGTTGCCAATGTCATGGCTCACTCCTTCTCCCACCATCACATTCCGTCTAGCAAAGTGTCTCGGTCCTTGGAGTCTAGCATGGGTGAAATCCTCTGAAGCATTCCCGTTTGTTTTGGGGCCATCCATAAATGACGCCACGCGTTTAGTAGGGATGAGTCAAGGAGGAGTGGGAGGAGTCAAGCATATTCGACGATCTATTATAAGGTTGGATAATGTTTTTTTTTTTTTTTTTTTTAAATTTTGAAGGGGAAAAGGCGAAAGGGGGGGGGGGTCGAAATCGGCCACATTAACTTGGCCTCGTTCATGGGCGGGAGGCCCCTCGGTCCGTTACATTGTGTTCCTGTAAAATATTACAAACATTAAAAAAAAACAAAAAAACAAATATAACGTTATCATTACCGGCAGCAAGATCCGCAGAAGCAGGGGGAGACGACTCTTCTGGAACATTGTCGATGTCAATCTCGTCCTCGTCGTCGTCGACGTCGTCATCATCCTCATCGTCATCGTAGCGGTGGTCTCCGTTGTAGCGCTTTTCACTTTTGATGGCGCAGATCTTCATGTCCAGACCTGCGCAGTCGTCCTGCCGCAGTGCCACTTCCGGGTGACGTTCCGCAATGTCACTGGCAGATAAGCTCTCACAGTTTTCAAACGATTTATGAACAAACTGGGTCAGCTCCTCCATTCTTGGAGGGGGTTCAAACTTAGGTGTTATAAAAAATCACATTAAAATTCATCCCAATAAGAAATCAAATACGAATCCAGGAAAACTTCGTTCAATCTTGTGTTTGTTTGTTAAAGTCTAGTTGTAAAGGTGATCAAGTGAAGAAAGAGTCCGCACTTATTGTGATCTCATAATCTTGTCCACCCAGAACAGGCCTATACCATTTTAAAATAAACGTGACGTCTTTGTTTGTTGGTTGGTTGGTTGGTTTGTTGTTGTTTTTAAAACTCTAAAATACGAAACAGGCTTGAACATCAATTCCACTATCATGGCCCCCAGACCGCTTGGAGATCTTTTAGACCTAAATTTTGGTCATTACTTCATTGCGGAGTTTTATAGTAGAACTATCTCTCCTTGATTTTTAGAGACTTTCTCTTTACTCGCATTTCTATATTGTGTGTGGTAAGAGAGTTATTAATTTTTAAAAAAAATTATTTATTAATTAATTTTTTTTTAATTTATTTTTTTATTTTTTATTTTTTATTTTTTTTATATATTTTTTTTTTGGGGGGGGGCTTGTTTTTACACACGTGGCTTTATAAGATTTCTCGTGCTGTATTCACCTGGTGCATATCTAAGCGACGGAGACGGGTTGACTGTGAGGCTCAAATCATCAAGGTTGACCGCGTCTGCTTCGCTAAGTTAACGGGTCTACTTTTTTAAATTTTAAGCCACTGTAATCGAGATTCTGTAAGCATTCGATTTTTAAAAAATCAATCATTCTATTTTTGTCGATAATTTATATAATACTATTTTAATGGAAGTCTTTATGCAGTAAATATTTTCAAAAATTAATACATATTAAACATGCTTAAGTTTCGTCTCCTTTTTTTTTTGTTCGAAATCTTTTAGCTACACAGATTGTTACACAGAGAGCTACACAGAGTGCTCATCAACAATTTTGCACAGTCTTTCTTTGTGTAATCCATTTGAAGAAAGTGTCAATTGTTTTCTACTCTTTAATGCGTTTTAACTCTTTTTTGATTAAAAGTTGTTTTTTTTTTAAATTTAAATAGTTTAAAATTAAATATGATTTTATTTTCTTCTTTTCAGTTTTAAAATTCGAATCTTTATATTATCGACAAAAAGTTTAAAAAAAAAATTATTTTTTTAAAATTTAAAAAATTAAATAAAACAAAAAATTACATCAAATGCTTAAAAATTTCTACTCATTCTATCCATGTGTACCAACCCTCTACTAACTCTATACATGTGTATTAACCATAAACTAACTATCCATAGAACCCCATCTCTTCTAACTCTATTCATATGTACCAAGTGCCAACCATCTTCTAACTCTATTCATATGTACCAAGTGCCAACGATCTCCTAACTCTGTTCATATGTACCAAGTGCCAACCATCTTCTAACTCTATTCATATGTACCAAGTGCGAACCATCTTATAACTCCATTCATATGTACCAAGTGCCAACCATCGTCTAACTTTATTCATATGTACCAAGTGGCAACCATCTTCTAATGACTCTATTCATATGTACCAAGTGCCAACCATCTTCTAACTATGTCCATATGTACCAAGTGCCAACCATCTTCTTACTCTATCCATATGTACCAAGTGCGAACCATCTTCTAACTTCATACATATGTACCAAGTGCGAACCATCTTCTAACTTCATACATATGTACCAAGTGCGAACCATCTTCTAACTCTATTCATATGTACCAAATGCCAACCATCTTCTAACTATGTCCATATGTACCAAGTGCGAACCATCTTCTAACTCTATTCATATGTACCAAATGCCAACCATCTTCTAACTATATTCACATGTTAAATATAGGAAAGCATATCAAAAAAAAAACAAAAAAAAAAAAAAAACAATACAGTACGTATCTTTGACTTCAACATTTCGGGCTTACATATTTACAATAATTGAGTCGGATTTTAGACTGGAAATATCCAACCATCTTCTAACTATATTCACATGTTAAATATAGGAAAGCATATCAAAAAAAAACAAAAAAAAAAAAAAACAATACAGTACGTATCTTTGACTTCAACATTTCGGGCTTACATATTTACAATAATTGAGTCGGATTTTAGACTGGAAATAATATTCTAAAACAGACGGAGAGAAACAATTGCACGAACGGGTAATACCTGAACGGTGTTTGAAAGTTCATGTTAAGGCGGGAAAACTTTAAATTTAGGTAGGGAAAAAAATGAAATACTTAATAATGTTAACAAAATTTGGTTAAATACTATTAAATTTAGAATTTTTTAGGAAAAGTGAAAAGTAATAAACAAAACAAAAAAAAATTAAAAATTAAAAAAAAATATTTACAAATAAAAAAATTAAAAAAACAATGACTCAATACTTGGATTTGAATCATTCATCTAAATAAAGTAGAGTCCTATAATTAGAATCATCCCCCCCCCTTTCTCCAATTGCCATTTGGGAAAGAAACGATGAAATTCATCGTTATGTGATGGAAGGATTTTCTGTCAACAAATCAATGACAACCAGTCAAAGCAACAACAAAAAAATCACTAGTTATGCCTAAGATCATATTTCAATCATTATTTAACTGATGCTGAGGGGAGGTGGTGGACGGGACGGTTATTGGGTTAGTTGAACGGAAATTAGTGACACAAAGCATGAGGGTAACCTGATTTTTTGTTTTTTTAAAGTACGCAAAAAAAACTACGAACGTGTCGGCAAGAAGCCTTCGTCAACGAACCGTACAAAGAAAGAGTAACGCAAGTGTACACATGAAACTTAGCTTAAAAGTTGGATTCAGAAAGGACGACGAGAGGAATGCACAGTCTTGACAGGAGGAATGCGCAGTCTTTGACAAGAGGAATGTGCAGTCTTTGACAAGAGGAATGTGCCGTCTTGACAGGAGGAAGGCACAGTCTTGGCTAAAGGAATGCGCAGTCTTGACAGGAGGAATGCACAGTCTTGACAGGAGCAATGCGCAGTCTTTGTCAAGAGAAATGCGCAGTCTTTGACAGGAGGAATGCACAGTGTCAAAGGCAAGAGGAATGCGCAGTCTTGACAGGAAGAATGTACAGTCTTTGACAAGAGGAATGCATAGTCTTTGACAGGAGGAATGCACAGTGTCAAAGGCAAGAGGAATGCACAGTCTTGACAGGAGGAATGCACAGTCTTTTACAAGAGGAATGCGCAGTCTTGACAGGAGAAATGCACAGTCTTGACAAGAGGAATGCACAGTCTTTGCCAAGAGGAATACACAGTGTCAAAGGCAAGAGGAAAGCACAGTCTTGACAAGTGGAATGCACAATCTTGATGTCCTCTTGGATACATCATTTCTACTCAAAGTTGTTGGGTTTTTTTTTTTTTTGAATTTGAGTTACGCTTCGTTTGTTTGCTGAATGATTTAACTAGCCCATAATTTAGTTTAAGAGGATTGTCAATATGTGGGGCGATGTGGGAAGTGTGAGGGGGTGTGTGTTTTAAAATAACCTAAACGATCTGAAAACGTGACGCTCGCTTTTAATAAAACTAAAAACTTGAAACTGAAATTGGCCCCAAGATAAACCCAACCAATATTGATAATTTCAACGAATATTTGATCAATCCAAACAATATTTGATAATTCCAAGGAATATCTGATAAATCCAACAAATATTTGAGAAAACCAACCGATGTCTATTAAAGCCAAGAGATGGGAAACAACTAATACGCGTGCAATTACCGCAACCTAAAGACCTTAGTCAACTATCTAGAAAATACTTTGACTCTGGTGGATTAAGAAACACATATACTTGAAGTAGAGCCATCTTGAAAGATCTTATGATGACGCTGATACATCTGTCAGGATACCGTTGTTTACAAGTCCCCCCCCCCCCCAATACTAAATGTACTAAATCGAATCAAGAAACTGAGCACTGCTGTTAAACAATTAAAGTTACGTCTTAATTTTATTGATTCGTTGATTTCCTGCTTTGCCCATGACGTGTTTGTTACTTCCACGCAAATCTACTCACAGTCCTGGCGTAGGAAGGGCCGGGGGGGGGGAGGGTGGTGGTTTAAGCCTCGGGTGGCATTTTTTTTCTTCTCCTTTATTTAGAGAATCGGCATTCTCGTGGATTGTTTTTTTCATAGGGGAGACGTCAAAAGTCTTGACCCACCCCCGGGGGGGGGGGGGTTGGCACCAAACCTAGCAGTACCCCGGGGGGCACTAACCCTATCTACGTCCCGGGGCGCGCTAACCTCTAGCTAAGCCACCGACACACAAACTTTACTTTGTAGACATAAACGTTTTTTCTGTTTGGTAAAGTGCATTTCATTTTAACCCCAAGTTGTTATCCAACGTGTTCAATAGTTCATGTTTCGCGAGGAGACCCTACAGTGAAATGTAGACATGTGAAGGGAGAAGTTGTATTAATTTCGATTTTGTCCAGGCAAAGCCCCCCTGTTTTTAGAATTTTAAAATATTAGACGACAAAGGAACAAGGTATGTGGAAGCTTGGAATAGAAAGACGGGACGATAAAAAGAATAAAGTTTAGACAATGAGCCCTCATCAGACAGGACAAATAAAAAAAAATAACAAGCAGTAGAAAGTAGTTCAAAAACTTTCTATTTCTTGTTACAATTTTCATCTGTCCTGTCTGCCGAGGAAAGTTCTTAGCCGAAGTTCCTCTTTTATTGTCCTGTCTTTCTATTTCAAGCTTCCACATAATTTGTTCCACTATTTACTTCACGCGGCCTGACAGCAGTCCTTCATTCATGATCCTTTACATAATTAATTAATAATGTACAGACACTAATCAAATTACTTTGATTTTTTTTTCTTCAAAGTTTAAATGTTTTTTTAATGGAATCGTCCTTCAATTGAATTTTTTTTTTTATGAATATATTTAAGCTTAACGAGAAACTTTTTTTAGTGCAGTTATCATGATATTTGTTTCGCAATGATTTTTTTTTTTTTTTTTGTGGGGGGGGGTGTGGTTTTTTATTAGCAGTCTAAAACCTTTTTATAACTATTATTATAAATTTCTGTTTGTTTCAAAAGAGTAATAATTTTACCCACATCAATTAAGTAAATGGCTTGTTTCGTATCTTTCATTATAAAATAATTAATGTTTTTTTTTTTTTTTAATTCTCCGTTTTGAACAACTCGACCAAAGCTAAACCTACTTCACAAGAACACATCGTTTCTCTTTCCTCACAATGGCGACTCCGAGGAGGAGTCAATGAAAATCGGTCACTTTGAACTCCATTGATGAACACTTAAAAAGAAACCTGCCACAACTCTGTGTTTAACCGGCATGTCATCGGATCTGAACTCCGGGCCACTCGTCACGGGTGGGGGGCACTCCAGTGAGCGCACGCCTCGGAGTGGTTTGTTTCCTCACACAGAACACGGCGGGCGTTGTTCCTTCGGCACCCCCCCAAAAGTGAGTGAGGACAATTACGTGCGTGCACGCGCCCCGGGGCGTTATTAGGGCATCGGTGCCCGTCTCGGCGTGAGGTCTCGTGTCACACCGCTGGTGGTCGGTCGCGTGCCGTGTGTCCAAAGATCAGGAGGAGGGGGGTGGTGGTGGTGGATGGGGGGGGGGGAATTGTCGGGGTTTGATGTGGTATGTGATTTGGAAGGGCGGCGTAAATGTGGCTGTGACGGGGGGGGGGGGGTGGGGGGTGGGGGG
>CAXITT010000518.1:336853-352001 GCA_964033795.1 Lymnaea stagnalis | reverse complement strand
AGAAAGAAAGAAAGAAAGAAAGAAAGAAAGAAAGAAAGAAAGAAAGAAAGAAAGAAAGAAAGAAAGAAAGAAAGAAAGAAAGAAAGAAAGAAAGAAAGAAAGAAAGAAAGAAAGAAAGAAAGAAAGAAGTATTTTAAAACCCAGAATGCGCCTAAGAGCTATTTACAAACAAGTGTTTGTTTGCTCTTTATTCCTGGTTACCTTTTTACATTCATTATTATTTTTTTGTTAAATATTTTTTTTATTTTTTTTGGCGTTGGTTCGGACATTTGTAGAGGTAATGTTAAAATCGTGAGTTAACGCAATGGATAAAAGTTGACATTCCATTACTGACAAAATCTTAGACCAGGCTCTAAACTTGACCTTATGAAAATGTCTGCCATTCGTACCCCACTTCCTTCCGCCCCCACCCCCCTTGAAAAGATGGAGAAAAGCAGTTATGTTGAAAAAGTAGTTTTCTGACAGCGCTAGAAGACCATGGGCTTATTCACCACTCGGCTGCGCTCCAAAATGTTTCTCTCTCTCTCTCTCTCTCTCTCTCTCTCTCTCTCTCTCTCTCTCTCGCCTGTGTTGTAATTAATTGAATAAGTTAGATTTGGCCGACGCGCTAATTGCGGGCATCAACATTTACTCACAGGAAGCAAAGATCAATAACACGGCCAGGCAAATCCATTCTCATTGGCGGGCGCCGAGCCGCGTGAATATGCTACGGGATGCGCCATTGGTCAACTGGATTAGACGCTCAAAGGAGGCGACGAGTGGCGGAAATGAGGAGTGGAAACGAGGCAGATTTTCCCCGCGAAACGGCGCGTACTATGTGGAATTATGTTCACCAGTTGCATTCTGACACCGTTCGGCCCCTGACGTCGTCTGCTCTCTGCGAGAAATTCGGACTCACGTGACCCCCGTGATCGATAAGTGGGTGGAACTATGAACAGGGAGGCTGATCAGAGGGAGATGAATTATCGCGTGCAGCCCGTGGTGTTCTTTTCAGATTTTTGGGGGCAAAGACAGAATGTGATACAATGCACATTTTTTTCCAGCAATGAACTGCCTAATATTACGTTAATTATCTTTTAAAAAATTTTGCGGCCCATAATAATTATTTGCAAAAAAAGTTAACGCTAAGAGTGTATTGTAAAACTCCTTGTAGCTTAAGCCTCGATTTATGTTGAATCATCTAGGGATGTTCTTTGAATATCATATGAATTTCCTAATAGGATTTTAGCAGAAAAGTCTACAAATTATAATTTAAAATTGTTCTGTCTTAATTTTTTTTTTTTTAAATTTGCAATATTTTTATTGGAACAACCAGTTTAATTTCATCACATCTCATTTAATTTCATTACATCACATTTCATTTCATTACACCACCCTTAAGAACGAATCTATTACTCAAAATTGTTCAGACGCTCGAGCTTGGTGACCAGCCAAATATTTTTAAGTAAAACAAAATATCCTCTTGCCTTCTGTATTCTTGCCTTCTGTACTCTTGCCTTCTGTACTCTTGCCTTCTGTACTCTCTTCTGTACTCGCTTCTGTACTCGCTTCTGTACCCTTGCCTTCTGTACTCTTGCCTTCTGTACTCTCTTCTGTACTCTTGCCTTCTGTACTCTTGCCTTCTGTACTCTTGCCTTCTGTACTCTCTTCTGTACTCGCTTCTGTACTCGCTTCTGTACTCTTGCCTTCTGTACTCTTGCCTTCTGTACTCTTGCCTTCTGTACTCTTGCCTTCTGTACTCTCTTCTGTACTCTTGCCTTATGTACTCTTGCCTTCTGTACTCTCTTCTGTACTCTTGCCTTCTGTACTCTTGCCTTCTGTACTCTCTTCTGTACTCGCTTCTGTACTCTTGCCTTCTGTACTTTTGCCTTCTGTACTCTTGCCTTCTGTATTCTTGCCTTCTGTACTCTCTTCTGTACTCTTGCCTTATGTACTCTTGCCTTCTGTACTCTTGCCTTCTGTACTTTCTTCTGTACTCTTGCCTAATGTACTCTTGCCTTCTGTACTCTCTTCTGTACTCTTGCCTTCTGTACTCTTGCCTTCTGTACTCTCTTCTGTACTCTTGCATTTGTGTATATACTTATTGATAAAAGGGCGATGTCTTCTGCTGAATCCAGACCTTCTTATTGCTTAAAAATGGTTCATTTTTGTTCCATTCCTCCCACTCTCTGTTGTCCTTCTCATTGTCCAAACTATGGGTATAAGAAAGATAAATTGTGATAGTAACCGAAGGCAGCCCTATCAGACCCCATAACTCTATCTCGAAACTTTAAGAACAAGCTCCATCTTTTTTTACTGACATTTTAAAGGTCCTATAGAGATGGACAGACAAGTCATGCTAGTCAAATGTTCACGGACTGACCGTAAGTTTACAGAATGGTTGACCAATCTGCGTCTATGCGTCATCAAAAGATACAAAGTGAATACTTAGGACACATTTATGACCTGGAATGAAAACTCAATTGGTAGAAGATGAGCGTCTGGGGGGCTTATTCACTTATGGGCATCTGGGCGTCTGAAGGACTTATTCACTTGGCAGAAGATATGCGTCTGAAGGACTTATTCACTTGGCAGAAGATATGCGTCTGAAGGAATTATTCACTTGGCAGAGGATGTGCGTCTGAAGGAGTTATTCACTTGGCAGAGGATGTGCGTCTGAAGGACTTATTCACTTGGCAGAAGATATGCGTCTGAAGGACTTATTCACTTATAGGAATCTGAACGTCTGAAGGACTTATTCACTTGGCAGAAGATATGCGTCTGAAGGACTTATTCACTTATAGGAATCTGAACTCTGAAGGACTTATTCACTAGGCAGAATATATACGTCTGAATGGCTTATTCACTTGGCAGAAGATATGCGTCTGAAGGACTTATTCACTTATGGGAATCTGAACTCTGAAGGACTTATTCACTAGGCAGAATATATACGTCTGAATGGCTTATTCACTTGGCAGAAGATATGCGTCTGAAGGACTTATTCACTTATGGGAATCTGGGCTTCTGAAGGACTTATTCACTAGGCAGAAGATATGCGTCTGAAGGGCTTATTCACTTGGCAGAAGATATGCGTCTGAAGGACTTATTCACTTATGGGAATCTGGGCGTCTGAAGGACTTATTCACTTATGGGAATCTGGGCGTCTGAAGGACTTATTGACTTGGCAGAAGATTTGCGTCTGAAGGACTTATTCACTTATAGGAATCTGAACTCTGAAGGACTTATTCACTAGGCAGAAGATATGCGTCTGAAGGGCTTATTCACTTGGCAGAAGATATGCATCTGAAGGACTTATTCACTTATGGGAATCTGGGCGTCTGAAGGACTTATTCACTTGGCAGAAGATGTGCGTCTGAAGGACTTATTCACTTATGGGAATCTGGGCGTCTGAAGGACTTATTCACTTGGCAGAAGATATGCGTCTGAAGGACTTATTCGCATTTGGGAATCTGGGCGTCCGAAGGACTTATTCACTTATGGGAATCTGGGCGTCTGAAGGACTTATTCACTTGGCAGAAGATGTGCGTCTGAAGGACTTATTCGCTTATGGGAAGGAATCTGGACGTCTGAAGGACTTATTCACTTATGGGAATCTGGACGTCTGAAGGACTTATTCACTTGGCAGAAGATGTGCGTCTGAATGGCTTATTTACTTATGGGAATCTGGACGTCTGAAGGACTTATTCACTTATGGGAATCTGGGGGTCTGAAGGACTTATTCACTTATGGGAATCCGGGCGTCTGAAGGACTTATTCACTTGGCAGAAGATGTGCGTCTGAAGGGCTTATTCGCTTATGGGAATCTGTGCGTCTGAAGGAATTATTCACTGATGGGAATCTGGGCGTCTGAAGGACTTATTCACTTGGCAGAAGATATGCGTCTGAAGGACTTATTCACTTGGCAGAAGATATGCGTCTGAAGGGCTTATTCGCTTATGGGAATCTGGGCGTCTGAAGGACTTATTCACTTGGCAGAAGATATGCGTCTGAAGGACTTATTCACTTATGGGAATCTGGACGTCTGAAGGACTTATTCACTTATGGGAATCCGGGCGTCTGAAGGACTTATTCACTTGGCAGAAGATATGCGTCTGAAGGACTTATTCACTTGGCAGAAGATGTGCGTCTGAAGGACTTATTTGCTTGGTGGAAGCTTGACGTCTGAGGGACTAATTCACATAAGGGAATCTGGACGTCTGAAGGGCCTATTTACTTGGTGGTATCTGGGCATTTGAAGTACTTATTGACTTGGCTGAAGCTTGACGTCTCGTACGAGATGAAGAGGCCATCAAGTGACAGTCATGGCAGTAATAAGTAACTAGCAAGGGTGTCCCCGTGTAGTGGTGAAATAAAAAGTCAAGAATGTTCATACTGTGGGTAAAAAAGTTAATGAAGTTGTTTTAGGAAAGGGGAAGGTTTGAGTTTTGGGGGGACGTTTCCAGTTGTTTTGTCAAAGAAAAAAAATTAATATGTATGAAAAATAAAACAATTTATATAGTATGCCTACAAATACATTCAAAGACTTTTCCCATATCCAAGAAAGTGAATTCGCAAAAATGTATTTACCTAAATATATATTTATAAGTCACATTGAAATAAAAATAATTGTTTGGGGGGTGGGGGTATCTTTTGAAAACGATCCTCGTGGAGCTTGACATTTTTTGTGACAACTCACATGAGTCTGTTGAGGGACATTCGTTATGACAACTGACATGAGTCTGTTGAGTGACATTCGTTATGACAACTGACATAAGCCTGTTGAGTGACATTTGTTATGACAACTGGCATAAGTCTGTTGAGTGACATTCGTTATGACAACTGACAGGAGCCTGTTGAGCGGCATTCGTTATGACAACTGACATGAGCCTGTTGAGTGTCAAAGACTTTGGTCCAAGAGCTCTGGTCGGTTTGTTCTTCCTGTGACGTGACCGTCTCGTCTTGGCCTTTACTCCCTTCGTTGCTTACACGGCGCACCGTAATCCCTTATATATATTTTGCTTCTAGTGTGTCCTGCTGCCTTATTGAAGCAGTCCTCCACCCCCCAACTCCACATGTTTTATATTAATAATAATAATAATAATAATAATAAGACGTCTTATATAGCGCGGTACCCCAGCCTAGGGCTGGGCTCACCGCGCTGTACATACAATTTTTTTATCAATAGAAACATAATCATGACATTAAAATAAAATACATTTATGAAATAAAGAACAGCAATGTATATTCACCCACCCCACCACATAACTTTTACAAGGCAAACCATGGACGGCAGCCAGCAAGATCGTTTATCGGTCAGAGGAGGGGAATCAGTCAGGGTAGTATAATTTTAAAAAATGTGTTTTTAGTGCAGTTTTGAAGGTCTGGGTGGTTAATATATTGCGTATGTGTAGTGGCAAAGAATTCCATTGTTTGGGGGCGCAGAAATAGAAAGATCGTTCACCATATGTTTTAGTGTGTGTCTTGGGAACGGACAGAATACGCACTGAGTGGAAAAAAAGGCTGTCATGCATGATATGTGAACTCTGGTAAATATCAGAAACAGTATTGTCAGTGATAATATAATAATGGTACACAAAATTATCTGTGGTCGATTTTAAGATCCTCACTGATTAAATTTCAGATTAGGTGACAAATTTCATTTTTAGATAAAGATGCTGATGATATTCTGAAAGAATAGCGCCTTGATATTTTAACAATCTAGAGTAATTATATTTGGGGGGGGGGGGAACACAGGGGGCGCGGGGGGAGGGTGTTATGGCGCCAAGGGGGTGGTAGCCGAAATAAAAAATTTTTGAGAACCCCTGCTTTTGGGAAGTGCAAAAAAATTGAAATTATATGTGGGGGGGGGGGGGAGCGGGGGGGGCGCTGGGGGATGAGTTTATGGCGCCAAGGGGGTGGTAGCCGAAATAAAAAATTTTTGAGAACCCCTGCTTTAGGGTACTGCAATAAAGTTGAAATTATATGTGAGATGATATATTAATTGTTGTTTGTACTCCAGCTGGCTCATCAAACAATCAGTGGCGTAGCAAGAGCTAGTGCCGCCCGGGGTGGACCACAATATTTTTGCCCCCCTACCTCTCCTATAAAAAACGAGAAAAAAAGAACAAAGCTTTACATTGCAGTTTGTCCAAAAATGCCGCCCCTTTATATAAAGAAAAAAGTACCGCCCCATTCGCATCCCCTTCCAACGCACTGCAAAGTCTGTGGGGAAAAATAATAAAAGTTGATTGCTGCTACTCACTTTTTATGGCTTGGTCGTGCCAAGCAAAATATGTAACCAGGTGCAGAGACTGAATTTATGCACCCTTTTCCCACCCTAAATAGTAAATATTTTTGGGGCCCCTTTCGCGGCGCCCACTTTTTTTAGTTAAAAGTAAACTAACTTTGTTAGAGAAAGTTAAACAACCCGACTTAATTAACCACCCACCCGACTTTTAACACACTGCTCACCCAGTTTCGTTTTAATCATTGCAATCGTTCATGTATAGCCGGATTCTCAATGCTTACTGGCTAACTTTTGTATTTTATGAAGGCCTTTAATGAAACGCCATACATTTAAATTGTCATTATTGAAACAATAGAAGCCGAGAATAATACAAAAAACAAAAAACCAGGAGGCAATTTCTTCAACCCCGGGACTCGGTGCGATAGCCGGGCCCGAAATAAGATCAATTCAAATGTAACCATGTGAAGACCACTCAATTTGGACGAGAATTTCATCCCAAACACCCGTTAGTTGGGAGGAGAAAGATCAAACGGCAAACAACGGGAGCGCAGGAGAGAAGGGGTGCGGGGAGGGTGGGGGCGGCAAGGCTCGCTTGAATCAAGTGCCGACGTTTCATTTGGAGAGGGCATTATTACAATAACGGCAGACGCCATTGTTTGCCCGCTTCTAGTTGAGCAGCGCCCTCTCGTGGCAGAAGTGGTAAACACGGCGGTAATGAGAGCGGTAAACATGGCTCGTTGTGGGGCGAGAAGCACAATCGCTAAAAGGGGGGAAACAATTAAAGAATTAACGCGTTAACTTAAACGAGTTCCCCGCCTCCGTCCGGAATAAGTCGTAAAGAAATTGTATGTCCCGCAGAAAGAGCAACGTGCTCAAATTTATCGACACAAATGTTACCAACTGCAAGTTCAAGAGAATACCACTCAATGGACGAAAAGAGTTGGACAGATCTGCTCAGCGTGTTTGGAAACTCAACCTTATGAAATCTTGAGGCCGCTTCGGGGACACGTAGGAAATTATTAATTGACAAATACTTTTGGAGTGTTCAAAAATAAATGTACCGAACAATTTGGCCATATCGTCATAGCTGCCTCTTTCAGCTTGGCTAAATAGCATAGTTGAGGAGTCCAATTGCAAACCCTGCTAAGTCACTTTAGATTGATTTTTGGAAAAACACATTTTTTTCTAAAACACAATGATGCGCTAATCCTAGGATTCTGGTTTTTGTTCCATTTGTAAGATTAGCTGTAAATGATATATTTTTTAACACAAAATATAGTTAAATGGGCAGTTTTGCATTGATCATGCATTATAAAGCTATTACTTAGCAGGTTTTGAAAATGGTTTACATACCTAGCAGCTTTTGAACGAGTTTAAAAATATACTTAGCAGCTTTTGAAAGAGGTTTAAAATAATTATGAGGATTTGAAAATGGTCTAAATCACTTAGGAAGTTTGACAGCCCACAACAAATTTAAAAGATATAGAGGGGGGGGGTTGCTCTTTTACATTTTCTTTAAACTGTACTGCATGATTTTAATGAACCTTAGTCTTATATACCTTATCCAAACAATCACGTACCGGGTAACACTAGTAATAGACCACAACACATACAATGGGAGTCGCTTAGTCACTTCCTTGTTTGGTCACGTGATGAGAGTAAGCCATCACTAGCCTGCTACACACAACAAAAGATACTTCATCAGTGCTTCCCCAATGTCATGTTACTTGAAAATTTTACCTTTCGAAATATTCTGGAATACACGCGTTTTTTAAATGAAATACATAAATGTGACAATACATTATACGTCAGTTATGATTAAAGGAAGAAAGTTATTTCAAGAAAAATTTGTGAGCGATATTCGATGGGAACTATCAATACTATCATCGGCAGGCTGGTGTTGCGCTCCGTCGTGCCCATGGCGTCATTTGCGTGTTTATACAATATTGGTGCAGGAGTCATTCCCCTTGTTTATTTTATTGTTAATTTTCATTGGACGAAATGTCGGCATACCATGACGTCATTTGCGGTTTTACTCAATATTGGTGCGGCGAAGGAATATTTTAATAACCGGTTGGAACAAGATTTCATGTGAATAATTAACGAACGTCCACTTTGTCAAGCCATTGTCTTAAATTTTCTTTATCCTTAAGCGGAAACTTATGCAGACTTATACCGCTGTCCTTAACTTGACTGTTTGGACAGCCAAAAGCCGAACATTGCCTAGCCATCTTGAATTTCTAGTTGTGGTGTGTAACGGGCTACTGTTGTCAAGCACTAGTGTGTTGTATACAGCCTACCGGAAGTCTTACTCGTTTTTACTCTCATCACGTGACAAATCAATCGACTAAGCGACTCCCATTGCTATATCACAAAATAAAGTAACAGTAACAGACAATAACACATACAATTACTATATAAAAACACAAAGTAACAGACAATAACACATACAATTACTATATCACAACAATAGTATTCAATTCATAAGTAAGTCCTAGGGGGAAAAAACAACACGGGTTGACAATTTTATTGGGTTACATTGACATTGGCGTAACAGTAACAATGCATTTAAGGTGGAGACGCCATCTTGCATAAAATAATAAACTTTTAAAATATAAACATTATCAGCAGAGGGATCCTTTAAATCTGGAGTTCTTTTCTTTTTGTAAGTTTTAATGGGGACATGTTAGCGTTTTCGCCGATTGTACTAAGACTAGTGTCGTGTTCAGCTGTCTTGAATAAAATGAATGGTGTCGAAAGAAAGTCATGTGCCGGCAAGCTAAATTGTGATTGGCTCTTTTTCACAAATTTTGTTTAAAACAACTACTGCCATTGGCTGGTAACTTAGTAGGGTTTGAAAGTGAATGCTAATGCAACTTAGCAGGTTTTGCAAGTCTATCGTATTTTTGGCTGCATCTGTAGGTACTCGGCTACCTATAATCGCAGTGGACACAAACCATAAAGTTTATGCAGCATTAACGATCAGAAATCTGCTTAAAGTAAACTTATACACGGGTAAGCCGCGGCGACTGCGTTGCTGCCCACAGCCTTACTAAACAGAAACATGGCAAGGCCGTGGAGGCCACGTCGCTCTAGCTATGCCGACGTATTACTTTAGTGTATCAGAGAATGACTTTGGTAATCAGCAGGCCAGACCAAGGAAACGGCGCATGGGCAAAAAAAGGTGCGAAGCGAGAGACTCGGCTACGTAATAGAATCCACCAACAACAGACACTGAGAGAGCGACCAATGTCCAAGCGTTGGGTGATGTGTAACGTGTCTTCATAATGAGCAGATCTGGGAAACTTTCGAGCGGACCAGTGGTTATTTTGCGATATGTCAACTAGAAAGTTGTGCCACCCACTACCACTGAGTTTTTTAAAAAACACAAAAAAAAAACCAACTCTTCAGCTCGCCGAAAATGCCGCCCTCAATATATATTTTTTTAAAGTGGCACCTGTGTCGACCACCCCCTCCACAGCCCCCTTCCTATGCAAGTGGATTGACTTTTTCTCGACAATCGTGAGTCATAGTAGGCAAATAAGCTATTTAAATGGTCTATGGTTGGTCAGCTCTAGTCTAGTAGATGGCACTTAATTATTTAGTAGATACCACCTAAGTTGACTCTGGTTTGTGGTGAGTAAAATGAGAGGCAGTGTTAGTGATTTTATGTATCTGGATGGAACCAAGTTGCTTTGTTAGTCATCTGTTTGCAATGGTGTTTATTTCGCTACTGACATATATTTCATAACTTTCCCGCTTTTTGCCTCTTAGTCTTAGTAAATCACCAGCTATTTATTGAGAAAGAAATCGAAACTGTGACAAATAATCAAATTTTAAGAAAGGAAATTGACTATTTTATTTAAAGTTTTAACAAATATTTCCTACATAACCCCCACCCTCAAAATTCTAGCCGTGTTACGTACGTAATGGATGCACAACCGTGCAAAGGAAAAGCAGCGCCCTGGGCGAATGCGCCCCCTGATATTGAGGTCCCTTGCGAGTGCCACCTTTACATTGCTGTGCATGGATTCGGTGGTCTAGAAAGAAATATCAGACAAAGTAGATAGATCTATAAAAATTTTTAAAGATTATTTAAATCTAAATATATCCAATTGGGCAACTTTTATAACGTATCTTTGAAGACAGAAGAGTTCTCCTAGTTTTCCCACAATGGCGTCGTAAATGACAAAAGATTCATGAACTGTAGGCTACTTTTTTTTTTTTTATGTTGTTCAATTTTGTTAAATGGTTATTGTA
Organism: Lymnaea stagnalis; assembly: GCA_964033795.1. Lineage (NCBI taxonomy): Eukaryota > Metazoa > Mollusca > Gastropoda > Lymnaeidae > Lymnaea > Lymnaea stagnalis. Next base: position 341,515 of record CAXITT010000518.1, on the reverse strand, counting down.
CATGAACAAAAAGACGGTAAAGATTGTCATATTGTTGCTTTGGGCGTCACAATGAACTACCTTGATGCGTCAACAGTAATATTTAGTCTAGTTGCCCTCGCAATAACTTCACTCGACCATCCCCTTTTTCTGCTACTAACTGCTACCAGGCGTGTGATGTAGTTTTGTTACATAATTATTTTGTTCGCCAGAACCGCAATTGTGAAAACGGAGAAAACTAGAGAGGTTTTTAAAATAAAATACATTATCCAACTGTTCTGCACCGGGAAGTTGGATTTGGACATATTTGTCTCTTAGTTAGTTAGTCACATTTGAAATATTGAAATAAATTTTTAGAACCCACAAAGACAAAACAGCTCTATGAACTCTATCCCTTGGACAATATATCCCCTCAACGACTAGCTGTAGTTATTGAGTGTAAAAACGATTGCAAAATCAAAGCCTGTAAGTCATTTAAATGTAAAGAAACACTGAGTAAAAGTACATCCTTGACATCTTTTTGTTAAATATTAAATTCAAAATCACTTTTCCAAAATCAAGTAGCTTGTGTAGAAGCTATGTTTTAATAAAATAAAAAGAGCAAATTTCTAAATGCAGCTTTAAAGATGATTTGTGCCATAGGAATAATTATTTTATTGTCACACCAGATATTTTAATTAATATCTTTATTAATTTCTTTTATTCATATCAGATATAAAATGTGGCAGAGATATAGCAACAGCTATTGTTTTTAGAAATGTCTGCAATGACTGTGAAGAATTTAGCCATTAGGATGCTGAGATTGCCATTCAGTATTGCTACTGATGGTAGTAAAGACTCGGACTAAAAGCAGTACTCTCCAGTGGTCACCATTGAAGGGTAGGGTGGCCTTGTAAATTCTCATCTCCTAGCTTTGCCGGTGTACAAAGCGTCCTTGGCCACAGGACAGAATATATTTAAGATAATGGCAGATGAATTGAATTCACAAGGCATTTCATGGGTAAACTGCATTGCATTTGGCTGTGACAAAGCCAATGTGATGACTGGCCAATACAATGGGTAAACTGCATTGTATTTGGCTGTGACAATGCCAATGTGATGACTGGCCAATACAATGGAGTATACAGTTTTATTAAAGGAAAGCAAGACATTTATCTGGCATGACGCTGCCTCCATCTGGTGGATTTTGCAGCTAAAAAGGGGCTTCATGTCTCCCCCAAGTTGAGGAGGTCCTGGTTGACGTTTGTTACTTCTTCAAGAAAAGTGTGAAGAGACATAGTGAATTGAAGAACCTGCAAGTTCTGTATGGTGCAGAACAGATGAAAAGTATCAAGCATGTCTGCACCAGATGGCTTAGTATTGCAAGATGCCTAAAAAGATTGTTTGAAAACTGGGACCACTTTATGCACTTTTTTTATGAAGAAAAATATACAAATTCCAAACCAAATAAGAAACCACATGATGGGCAGACAACTGCTGTGTTGGAAGGACATTGCACAACTTACTCTGTGAAGCAGTTTGATGCCATTTATGACTTTTTGTGGTCACTAACAAATCAACTTAACTGCTATTTCTTGTCTTACACACTGAAAGTTTATGATCAGGTGAGACGAATTTTTATATTTCATGAGTCTTGAATGCTGCATAATTTTACTCACATTTCATTGGACCAGCAATATTTTCGTACGATTAATTTTATTTTGTGCAAAGTTGTCTGTGGTGGACATTAGTAATTTTGTATTATTTACCTTACCATACTGTTGTACTTAATAGTATTTTAATGAGTCATGGTTATTTTTACAGGTACTTGTCCAACTGCAGGCAGAAGAAGCCATGATAATCATGCTGAACGAGATCCCTGCAGCCTAATTGGTGACTTGTACAGCAGATTTCTCTTGCCAACAGCAGTTAATGAATGGTGTTGACCAGGTGAGCTTATGTTAACTCTTAAATGTTCTTGGTTTTCTGCCATTTTTTTCTCTCTCATTAGGTACCTTTACAATCTGGCTGTTTGTTCAGTGAATAACATAGCAGTAATAACATGTTATATATCATTGGATTCAGAATTAAATGATCTATTATTTGATACCATTTATGAGATCGCAGTTAATTTGTTTTTTTTATTTATGGCCAAAAGTTTTTAGTTGTGTAAAATTTTCACAAAAATGTAAACATACCACAAACAGGTAGAAGCAAAAACATAAGTGTTAAGTCCTAAGTTCAAATGTTTATTATATTCATCAATGGCATCCATTTTTACAACATATACAAATTTCAAGCAATTTTACCATTATTTGTATTAATTATGCCACTTTTAAAAATACTTCTTTTTTTTTTTTAAATAGTGCATTTTTAAAAATAATTTTAAAAAGTTAAAGAAAACCAGGTAAGTACTTCATGAGAGAAATACAATTACTATTAGCAAATAATATAAAGCAAGGTGAATAATTTTTACATATTTTTATAAAAATTATACCACATTGGGTACAAATAAACATATCGGTATGAAATATGAAAACTGTTTTCCAGAAACTCATTTATATAACAATGGCAGGACAAAATGTTCTCTCTATTTTATAAAAATAATAAAGATGTTCACATTATATTATATATTGACTGTAAATAACCATTGCAGTTTTAGCATGGCATTGCTATTTTATAATCATTCATAGTGCTGCGGCAGAAACATGTGCATTGTCAATAAAAGTTTGTCACTGCCTGATTAATTCTACTGAGGAAATAAAAGAATAAAGCTATAAGATCTTTTTTCATTATTCAAGACAAGCATTTTGTTTTCTTCAGATTAAAATAAATATGCCTATAATCCTAACACTTGAAAATTAATTAAAATAAAAGAATAAGTCTCTTACCAGTCTTGGCCGCTGTTGTATTCTTCTACTAATCATATTGTTGTCCACATTATTTGTATTTTTTCCAAGGCAGATATCTTTTATCCACTAAGTTTATCACAGTACAATCAACCAGACACATTAGTTAAATTTAGCTTAGCTTACTATAGAGAACCATTTATATTGTTTAGATATTGAATCTGCCAGAGCCAATAGTTCATTTACCATTGTATTATTCATACCGATATTGTGTTACATTTATGAAATAAGTATGTATTCTCTCCTGCTTATTTAGATTATTTATTATGCTTGATCCAGTAACATATTTGCATGCACTCACTTTTCATCAGGTACAGATGAAATAAACTGTACCTGTTTATCAGTAGTTTACTATGTTTTTATGTTTATTTGATTTTATCAATTAAAGAATAATAATGATGTCCACTGTTACAGTATATCAATGTAAACGTAGTTTTTTTACACTAATTCCACAAAAGTTGAGAGCGTTTAGACCCGCCGTAACAAAGAAAAAAATCTTACCGTTGATAGCAAACTTTCGATCTGGTGAAAATATACAAAATCATCAGCAGTCATGTCTTATTCTGGTTTTTATCAGACTATTATTACGTTTAGACTTTAAATATAATCACCAACAAATTTGGAAGATAAATTCAGACCCTATTAGTCACAATGATTGCAACCACCCTTCGCCGAACTTTTACAGGATTGGCAATATGGCGGACGAAAATCGCGTCATCGACAAAAAAGAAGCACGATGCTGGAGCTAATTTTTTTAAATTAAAAATCTAAATTTACGCTTAAAATTGATATTTTAAAAAAATTTATCCAAAAAACTATATTTGTCCATTAAAAATAACTTTGGTAGGTAAAAATGTGATTAAAAAATCAATTAATAATCCATCGACCATCCGTGGGCGAATAGTCAAGACAACTTACCTTGAGAGTTAATATATGCATTTATTTTGTAGTTAGTTGGACAAATTTAATACATTTCTTTTGTTTTAAATTTTCATCTAAATGGTTTGTCATAATACTTACAGTACTAGTTTATAATTTTTATTGTCTTTCAGTTCAAGTGCAAGCTAAGAAGCAGTCAGAAAGGTGATGCTGGCCTGATTGTTGGATCTCAGGTAAAGACCATGATGCAAAGCAAAGAAAAGTACAGCCCCAGAAACAAGGGGGTTGTTGAGTTCTATTTCTATGCTTCTGTTGGAAAATATTTTGAGATGTTGCTTGACTACCTTCTAAAAAAAACTTCCCTAACGGATCCTGTAATTCAGAATACTTCTGTAGTTGATCCAAAAAGGAGAGTAGAGGTTAAACAACACCAGCTAGAATACTTCCTTACCAGATTCCCCATTCTGATCCCCAGAGGGACTGATGTTGACACCATCTATGAAGAGTTTGATAGGCAGAGGAACATTGAGGATTGTATTCAGGATGGGGTAAGAGTTGACAGGATTTGGCAAACAATTTGCCAAAAGCACCCAGCCCTTAAGAATCTTGCACATGCATTGAAAGGGATCCTCACCATACCTCACTCCAGTGCTGCGTGCAAGAGAGTATTCTCTATGGTCCTGAATTCATGCACAGACCAGGGAACAACAATGGTCCAAAAACAACAGAGGCCTTGTTAGTGCTCAAGAGAAAATCAGGAAGCTGCTTGGACTTGGATGAAACTTTCAGTGCAAAAGAACTCCAGCAGCTTAAAAGTTCAGCAAGCGTCATCAATACACAAGGTATTTAAATATTTATAAAATGTGTACTCAGTTAAAGAATGTGCCCCTTTTATTGCTACCAAGTGTACTAATTT
>CAXITT010000518.1:308321-322455 GCA_964033795.1 Lymnaea stagnalis | reverse complement strand
GTCGGGAAATGATAATTAAAATTAAGCTTACTTGTTTACGATAGCATTAGTCGGTACTTTTATATGCAAATCGTGATAAATTTCATGATTAGAGTCTCCATTTGGATACATTGCTTTAGACAAACAAATAACTCCTTGATAAATCGGGAAATTAAAATCATTTGACAATATTCATACTACTATTTAATTTTTTTTGTGAGACTTATATTTTTTGTTTTTTTGGAAATCTGCGAAGCTTTCAAGGGATACTCCGCGCTGAATAAGTTTCCAAAAATATTTTTTTCAAATTTTGTAATAATTTTAATTTTTTTACGAATACTTAAACCAATGAAACAAATTATTAAAATATAATAAATAATTTTTTTCAATAAAAAAAAAAGTTAAAAAATAAATAACCCACCCACAAAATCTATGGTACTTATATGTACCATTTCTCTATAGTCGGACTGCAGAGAGTTAAAAACTATTTTAAATATTAAAATTTTTTTTAATCATTTCAGAAAAGTAACAGGTGCACAAATGCAATTATATTATTTAAATGCAATTATTATTCTTAATTATAAGAATTTAGTGTTAATTTACTGAACACCGGTAACATAAAGTCTGAAATAGAGATACTTTTCCCGTTCAATTTTGCGAAATACGGTCAAAGGGAAGCAACCATTAAAATAAACAGATTTTTAAAAGATGACAGCGATAACTTCCCATTAATTTTAATGGTAATTTTATTTATTCGCTTCAAGAAAGTTAACTCTTGTGACCTTAGTGAAAGATCGTATTAACTTGGTTACTGTTCCTAATTCTTTATGAAAGTATGGGAACTAACTGCAATCACCTTGATGGACAAAATATTTTTTTGAGTTGCCTCTAATTGAGTACTCTTTTATAGCAAAAGTTTTTTTTAATCTGTTGATTAATTTATTAGCTTTCCTTAGAAAAAGAATTCTTTTGTGGTTTGAATAACTTTTCCCAAATTATTTTGTTGACTCTAAAGGTAACTTTGTCAGTATTTTTCAAGATACAAAGCAAACATTGGTAAATTTAAAGGACAAATGCCACTATTTTATCGAATTTCACAAATGTATCCCTTAATCGATCCCTATGCCTAACCTGAACCCTAAATAGTATAGATCCCTATGCCTAACAGGCCTGAGCCTGAACCCTAATTCACTGCAACTATAATAAACACCGAAAAGACTCCGTGGCAGGCATTCGTCCTTTCAATTAACCCAAACATTAGTTGGTTGTTCTGAACTGTTGTGTGTATGAGGTGGGGGGTACTGTGTGAAGTCAAATTATGTATTATTATATTATAGTATAGTATTGGCACTGACTATAAGATAAGTATAATTTAATTAAGATTAAAATCAAGCTATTGAATTGACTAAATTTTGTTTTTTAAAGAACAAAGTGGCTATTCTTACCCAGGTACCAGAATTGAGAGGTTTGGATTAAAAAATTATTTAAAATTTTAATGTTGGGTTTGTAAGACAAAAGGAGGTATTGAATGGACTATATGTTTGTAAACTTAATTCTTCAGTTTAACTGCAATAAACTACCACTAAAAATGACGTCCTAATAGCACTGAGTCAAAATTGACCCAGACACGCAGCACCGCCATTCCCACCCGGGTACCATAGACTCAAGCTTTTCGGATGTCATTTGTGGTACCGGGTAGTTTATTTTAGTAAAAGTGAAGAAGTAAGTTTACAATCATATCCCAATCTCTCACTTCTGGTACCCGGGTACGAATAGTCGCAGCCTTTAAAGAATGTCAATGTAAATATATATCTATTCAAACCCTTTCCATCACAACTGGGTGTAATACACCCGGAGACAGACTGTGATTGCTGGTATCTCGAGTCTCCTTTTTAATAACCTTTCTCATACTCGCCCTCATCCACGAGGTAGTTGGAATTAGCACCTTGGCCTTGGTGGTTGCAATTATATAAAGTATATAATATAAAGCATGCGAAAGTGACTAATTTTTGGGGGCGTTATCTTTTTTTGTACAGTCCCAAGCATAATTTAATAGAAGGAAAAAACGTCTAAACTGGCTTATGAACATTATTGTTTGGTTGTTATTTATTGATTATTTGAGTCTGTGTAATCCATAAAATTAATTTTAATTTTTGACAATAAATAAATACAGTGGAACTTCTCATAACGCGCATAATTTGTTCCAGAATCTTACTCGTTAAGCGAAACACTCGTTAAACGAAACAATTTTTCCCATACAAACCAATGTAAAATACGATAATGCGTTCCATGCTGAAAAAATACTAATTTTTCAAAAAATGTTATTAACATTTTTTCAAATAAAATTACTTATGAATTGTTAAGGAGTGTAACAACTTGGAATACAATTTAGAAAATTGTATCGGGCGAAAATAAGTTTCGCCTTCTCACAAATAATGTTTTCATTAATAGTGTCGCCTTGTAATCGCTTCTCGTTTATCCATATTAGAAGCAACCTCTCAACATTATCAAGAATACGTAACCGTTTCGAAGACATTCTTGACACCCCCTTTGAAGCATCCATCTCCTTAATTTTGTTTTTGTTCTTGAAAATAGTGCAGATCGTTGATGTTGACCGATTGTATGTGCGCGCTAGATTAGCCACGCTCACACCTTGTTCTCGCTTTTCAATGATTTTACGTTTCATTTCAATAGTTATTTTTTCTCTCTTACGATTGTCTTCTTGTGGTTTTTTCTTCGAAGACATTTTAGCACAGGTTTTTACACTATGCACATAAAAAATTTCGAATACTGTCTGAATACAAAATTTGTAAAAACTGGTGATCACACACGAAAACAATACGCTAACAGACCGAGTGCTAGACACAGACTAATGCATCGGCGCGGAAGTCCCGGCTCACAAATGAATGTCAGGAAAAAAGGGACTTCCCCTTTTTGCGTAACTTGTTATGTGAAATGTCGCTCGTTAAGGGAGCAAATTCTTAACATTTTTTTTTGCTCGTTATGCGAATGACTCGTTATGAGAGGTGCTCGTTATGAGAGGTTCCACTGTATTCTGAATCCATTTGGGTACTGGTACTAACAATAATAACATTAACATGTATTCAACATAACATACTATTTCAAAGCAGAACAGTCACATGTACACATGGAAAATAGGGGCTTTGCACCTCAGCTTGCACAGTTTATACATAAAAGAACAGAATGGTCTTTGCAAATATAAATATGTCTTAATAAACTTGCTGAGTTGAAGTGGTTTGGGCAGCTATTTGAAGTGTTTGTAAAGATTTCAAAACACTGGGGATGTTTTGTGTGCAATGTCAATATTGGCTGTCTGTAATTGGCTGCAGTGGATGCCAAGTCAACAATGTTGAAAAACACAACCAAAGGCCATCTTTTACTTTTTTGTATTCACAGAGAACATCTTCGCCATTTGGTCCATGGCATATATGCCTCCTTTGATTTTGTTGTTACCCTCTGGTTTCTTGAATTCAGTTTCACTTTCTATATCTGGACAATTGTGTATTGTGTTCAGGAGCAATACAATTTTCTGCCTTGAGCTCTGGTTTTTTACAAGGTTGTTTCCTGTCTGAACAAAATCACTGATTTTTTTAGGAGCAGAGATTATTATTGAGTAGGAAAATCTTGCTCCGTTTCACTGTTCCAACTATAGGGTGAGTCAGTTCTCTGCCATTGGTTTTGCGGGTTGTAGGGGAATGAAATAATAGGCTGTTCTGAAATTTTGGCAACTTCCAATGAAGTTCCTTGTGAGAGAAATCACAATCTCTGGGGATTTTCCAATATTTCTCTTTGCTGGCAGGGCACTTACATTTTATTTGATTTTGAAGAGATATGGGCAGCTCTTCAGAGAGGCACTTACATTTTATTTGATTTTGAAGAGATATGGGCAGCTCTTCAGAGGATAGTTCAAAGACAATTCACAGGGTAAGAAGAGTTTTATCCATATTTTTTGGGCTTGCTTGGCATATTCTTCAGAGAGGCACTTACATTTTATTTGATTTTGAAGAGATATGGGCAGCTCTTCAGAGGATAGTTCAAAGACAATTCACAGGGTAAGAAGAGTTTTATCCATATTTTTTGGGCTTGCTTGGCATACATCATACATTGAATAAATCTGCACTGACCTCTGAAACCAACCAGTTGTCACCTACTGTGATGTTATCTCCAGGAACATAATACCTCACCAAATTACTCAGGAATGTTTCTCATATATCTCTTATGGTATCAAAGATGTCACGAGCCAGAAAGGATGGATCAACCATCCCTGTTGTCACAGCAAATATGAATCAGAAGTTTGCTGAATCTCTTCATTGAAAATGCTGCCCTAAAATGAGGATTTCCATCAACATGGCTAAATAAAAATTCCACTGAAATGCTATTCAGATAAAGAGCGCCAGTGTGTAGTTGGCTTTTTCTCACCTTCCCTGTTGGTGCAGTCAACTATTGTTTGTGTCATTTTATCATTAATATTCTGAAAAATGGCTTCAATGGGAGATAATATGTGATCTATGAAGGGAGTTCGGTTTCAGGACAATTAAATCATGCCACATATTAAAAAAGAAAAATAACATAAAGATAGCCATTTACTGTGATATAAGACTATGGGGGTAACCCATCCAGATGCCAGGAATTACCAGAAACACTTTTTCCCATTATTATAAGTGTACGGTTGTGCTATACCCAGTCACTAGGGACAGGGTATACTATATGTTATTTGGGAAAGTGTTAAATGATATTTCACCATTTTAGTTTATCTTAAATGCAATTTTTGTTTAGTTTGATTTGCGTTAGAAAATTTTGAGGAGAAATAATACCAATTACCAAACCACTGGTAATAGTAATTATTAAATTATCACAAGTAACTAGTACAAGACAAAAATTAGTACACTCAAAATATGGAGGAAAAAGACTAACTACTTGTAGTACTAACAACTAATTTAATTTTTTTTAAAGTAGTTATTTACTGATACTGTAGTCTATTCTAACTTATTAACATTAAGTTCATTATAGCTATTAGGAAATAACATTAAATGAATAATTTAAATAAACAATAATGAATTGCCAGTCAAAAAAGCTGGTCTGCATGACTGGGTTGAATAAATTCTTGATTTAATACTAAAGTGATAACAACAATTACTGTTGAAAAATAGTAGGCCTAGAGATCACAATCTTAATTTTATGAAAATATTAAATTAAATTTGTTGTTCAGTACTTCACTTAAAAAATTTCAAGGGCAGTTGAAAGGATTTTCTTTTGACAGTCTTACTAACATGTAAAATTTGTAACACTAATGTCACCGAAGAATTAAAAAGTTATAGACAATTATAAATAATAATAACATAAATCATGAAAAATATATCATAAATTGCTTAAGTTTTTAAATCAAACATAAATATTCAGGCCATACAAAAATAGGGGAATAAGTTAAGTGGGAAATATTGTTTAAGGTACATTGAGAGGTACAGTAGTCATGATAAATATTCTTTTGGGTACCGGTACCGTACATTGAGAGCTCCGGTAATGATGAGAAATATTTTTTGGGTACGTGGAGAGGTACAGTAGTCATGGGAAAATGCAAGACACTGAACTTATTAGTTTTAGAAACATTGACCATTTTTGTGATGAAGAAATGATTTCATAGGACTAGCTTTATACCTTGCCATCTCAAATATATCTGACTTGATTTACAAAAGATAAACAAAACTTAGGACTTGTTATATAATTATGATTCATAAAAATATATGGAAATATAGGTCAAAATGCCTTCTTCATTAACATCAGAATGTAAATATTTAATCTAAGGAAATTAGCTAAACCAAGTATGCGAAAATCTTAATAAAAGGATGCAACAAAAAATGAAACGTGTTGACAAGTATACTCCTTCAGTAAACAAACTACAATAAATAAAATATATAATATAATAAAAATAAACATTTAGCTTCAATGTGGTATCCTAAGAGGACAGCAAGCGGACTGTAAAATAAATCCTTTATCATTAATTTTTTAAGTTTTTTGTTTTGTTTAGTAAGCCCTGGAATCTATCAAACAAAGCTTCAAAATGTAGTTGCCCAAGAGATTATTGAGCCTTTAATCTGACCCTTTCAAAAATACAGAATACACAATTTAAAACTAGACAAGCAAGTTTATAATTTCTCTATTTACAGATTGTTTCTGTCAACAAATTGGATGATTTCCCTGTTTCTATCAACACATTGGATGATTTCCTCCAAGAAGTGATCTGATAGAAAAAAAATTCTCTTGATTTCATGGTTCATTGACCAAGGTACTGAATATCTATTAAGTAAATGTATTTCCAGTTTTTAGTTAGTTTTATTTTACATGAGATTTAGTAAGTTTTTATTATTGCTCCCAAATGATACTAGGTTTGAAAGAGTGAGAAATAAAGACAAAATTATGTCATAATATATTGGAAACTTAAAAAATATAGATAGTAAAATATTTTTGATATTATTCTCAATTTTAATTTTGGTCATCAGAAATGAGATGCATCCACAATTGGGTACAACTGAGATACAACATCCTTAATTGGGTACACCTAAGAAGCATCTATGATTGTGTAACACTGAGATACTTCATCCATGATTGGGTACAACTGAGGTACTACAACCATGATTTGGTACCATACAACTGAGACTGAGATGCATTCATGATGGTGTACCACTAAGTGTGACTAAGATGATACATCCATAATTGCCTACCACTGAGATACTACATCCACGATTGGGGTACAATTGATATACATCCATGATTGGCTACCACTGAGATACTAAATCCATCATTGGGGTAAAAATGATATATATCCATGATTGGGGTAAAATTGATACATCCATGATTGGGGTACAATTGATATACATCCATGATTAGGGTACAATTGATACATCCATGATTGGAGTACAATTGATATACATCCATGACTGGGTACCACTGAGATACTACATCCATGATTTGGTACAGCTGAGATTCATCTGATTGTGTAACACTGAGATACTGCATCCATAATTGGGTTCCGTACAACTGAGATACATCCATGATTGTGTACCACTGAGATAATACATCCATTTTGGGTACAACAGAGAAACATCCACGATTGGGTACAACTGAGATACATACATGATTGGGTACCACAAAGATTTCTTTTCTCTGTAACACTAACAGAGACACTCCTGAATAGTTAAGTCTTTATCTTTTATTAAGTTAAGACTTCTTGACTTCCAAAATTTCAACATTGGACAACAGATAGTGTTTCCTTCCTGAACATTTGACCACCAGTGGTGCCAACAACATGAACATTTGACCACCAGCAGTGCCAACAACTTGAACTATTATTTTTATTGTTGATAGTTATTGTATGGATGGTTTTACTTACTTAACTGAATAAAGTGCCAACCCCTTCAAGATGTTAAATGAATGTGTGTATGAACTTGTGAACCAATATCTAAATTTTTTCATGATTTTTAAAAGATTTTATTGAAAATTATCATTGTTTCCTTTAATATTATAATTTGAATCTCACTTTTCATGTATTTGAAATTTGATTTTGTAGCAGACCTGTTTACTCTATTTTGGCATACTATGTACGATTTTGAGGTGTAAACATTATAGACTGTATGTTTATTTTTTTTACTATAAATATAAGGTATTTAACAATTTTGTGATGTGTGCGATTTTAAGAGTTTGAGGGTAAACAGGTTTGTTGTAGGCGTAAGACTTTGTAGATCTATGTTGTCTATGTATTAGTAAAGGATGTATACAGTGTTAGTCATCAAATGTACCCGGTGTTAGATGGTGTAGTTTTAAAGGTACATTCACACTGCAGATTTGTTACATGGATTCTCAACTTTCTGTGACTACAAGCTGGCAAGTTTGTACTGGCAAGTTACATAAACAGTCCCATCATATTTTGTTCAGTGCTCAACAAATATTGTTTAAAAGGCAAGAATCCTAGTAACTATTCGGTAGAGTGAACGTACTTTAAGACTATGAACATATACCATTGTAAATATGTTGTCTAGAATCAGTTAAGGATGTGTGATATTGCTGGTCATCAAATGATGAGACTCCAATTGTGCACAAATACGGTTTAATTATTTGGTGACAAGCAATAAAATAACAGGGGCAATGCAGACTTATGATTTCAAAGTCCCCCATGTGATAAACATACAAATGTCTTTTGTACAAAAACTAAACACCATCCATGTGAATTCATTGTAAATATTTTTTTTGCGAGATCTTAAGATGATGGTGGTTTTAGACAAATAACAAATGTTAATAAATAATGGATTGATTTGTATTTTACAGGAAAAGTATGAAATCCAGGCATTCTATAGATTGACTGTTGAGTTATCCAGCAGTTTTGTCTATAGCTTTAGTGCCTGGACTTTTTATAAACAAACATTTAAATTAAAGTAGATCTTATAGAATGCCTGGATTTCACACTTTGCCTGTAACATGTGTAATTGGAGGGCTTGGTGGAATAAGGTGCCTAGATTCTTTAGGTAGCTTGGATTTCACCAAGTCCTTAAGTTACCAAAGTTTCTTTTGTAAAGATAACTCACTGTATATCACCAGGAGTATTCATGTTTTCATCTCTTAGGAGATAGTCTCGCGGGGATAATTTTTGTTTTTCTCCCCCTAAAATAAAGAGCATTCATGTTTTCATTTCCTTTTTTTCAATTAAATAAATTTTAATATTTTCTTTTTCTCTCATACAATTAGTTAAGCAATGTTCATATCTTTGCCTCACATACAATAATAAGCACCATCTATTTATTAAAGCAATGTGACATATTGACTTTTCTTCATACTAATAAAGATCAATACTCGGAGTTCGAGATTCCATCTCTTAGAACCTCTAGTAGTCCCTTGAGTAACGGGGTTTTGGGCAGGTGACAGTTTTGCGTCACAGCCGCCCATTGAGTCTTTCAGTCGGAACGTAGGGTCTTCCTCTCCGGAGATGGCGGTGCGTTACCACCCAGGGAGTCGTACGTTCCTTGGTGTGGCACTGTTTCCTTCCACTCCGGGGGTAGTCACAAGCTAAACTTTCTCCCACCGTTCCTAGGAGTTATGCGGACATGGTCTTTGCCTTGAGTTGCTCGGCGCCAACTGAAGAAGATTGAGTCTTCCCTCATAGTTTTTATCTTCAATCCTTGAACGCCATCTGAAAATAAAAGAAATATTTATCAACTAAGATTTGTTATCGGTAAAATAACCTCTCCTTATCTATGCCCATCTTTCCCTCCCAAAAAACCCCATTAATTGTTTTTATCTTCAATCCTTGAACGCCATCTGAAAATAAAAGAAATATTTATCAACTAAGATTTGTTATCGGTAAAATAACCTCTCCTTATCTATGCCCATCTTTCCCTCCCAAAAAACCCCATTAATTGCTACCATACGAATTGGTTTAAATCTGTGATAGGCATTTTCAATTATAACAATACAAATAAATTCAAGCATTTGTTTAATCACATTTATCGTTACATCTCTTGTTTTTGTTATGTTGTTAAATACAGCGAAATTAAAATAAATATTTTGATTGAGCTCTAGTTACATAATTTAGAATAATTAAATGAGAACTTCATTTAAATTGGCAAATCATGAGCTTTTAAATTTCCTTCAGTAACTTTACTGATAATATCCCTCACCAATGACAGTTTATGGGTTCAATTGAACTTCACTTCCTTGTTCACCCACCAGCTTGTAATATGCTAAACTCATTTCTAAAACTACTTTCAAAGTCTGATACATATCTACAATCACAGGATCACCAATGACACCTTTGCATAAAAAAAGATGGTCATTCACAACTTTTTAACTCTCGTAAAATAACCAATGATAGAATATAATACATTTGGATTACTTCATTAACATGAGCAGTGGTAATATCAGGTCAACTTTGGCTTTCTTGGGAACTTTTCTCTCCCATGAGTTTAATAGGTTTAGTGTCGGTTTTGTAAGGGCCCAAGTTTCACTTGCTTATATCTTTTTACTTTTGAAAATTTTCTGACTACTGAAGTATGCCCTATTTCCTGCCGATATTCTCTCTTTTATTTCTGTTAGTAATTCATTTCTTTCATTTAGTAAAGATCCTAGGTATTTAAATTGATTTACTTTTCCAAAAGTGTGTTTTTTAAATTTTAATGGCTTCATGCCTTCCAACCCTGCTTATAGCGATTTTATGCTCGAAGCATTATCATTGCGAGAGTGAACTTGGATGCGAGTTAATTTTTAAACTAGAAATTTGATAGCTAATCCATTTTATAAAGTCTTCTAATTCAATAAAGGCTTATGATATATCTTTCCTACTTTTCCCTTACAGTACTGACAAAGTCATCAGCATATGCAAGATACTGAAGGGGTTGATTGTAGAGAGCAGGTCTTGGGTTTTCCTCAGATGTCAATATGTATGCTTCTTATAACTCAGCGCTTCTCAACCCATTTGGGAGTCGATTGACTCTTTCCCAGGGGTTACCTAAGACTATCAGAAAACACACATACTCTACAGTTATGAAGTAGCAACGACAATTAATATGTATGCTTCTTATAACTCAGCGCTTCTCAACCCATTTGGGAGTCGATTGACTCTTTCCCAGGGGTTACCTAAGACTATCAGAAAACACACATACTCTACAGTTATGAAGTAGCAACGACAATTTTGTGGTAGGGGGATCACCACAGCATTAGGAAAGTTGAGAACCACTTTTAGAACTCTATCCAATTTTAGATTAAATAGCATGTATGACAGTGAGTCTCCTTGCTTAGGCCTCGTCTCATCTGATATTCCTTTGAAAATTCTCCCTGAACCTCATAAACAAACGCTTTTTGAGTTATTTTATGTATCAGTCTTATATTTTCTTTTATGCTTGTTGGAGAATTGTCTCGTTTAGTGTGTACATATAGGTTGATGTTTTTTTTCTTGAGATGGCCATTGTGTAACATTTGGTTTCATAAAATTTCATGCCCCAATTGTCCGCTCAATTCATAAGGCACTTCAAATCTGTTTGGAGGTGGTTGTGGTCATCGTAGACCCTTATCTCTCTGTAGACAAGACAGTCATCTGCAAAGAGCCTCACTTGAGATGTTTATGTGAAAGAGGAAGAGAAGGGGGCCCAGCACTGTGCCTTGTGGAACTCCTGAGTCTACGGTAGCTTTCCCTGATTGGACACCGTCTACCACTACTTGCATTGTACGTTGTGTTAGGAGTGAAGGTTGCCTGTAATGCCGTAGTGGTGGAGATTATGTAGAAGAAGGCTGTGTGGAACAGTGTCGAAGGCCTTTGAGAAGTCGAGAATAGCCATGTCAACCTGGTTTTGATGCTGTCATATGCTAAAAGAGTTGATGTACTGGGATATTATGTTTGTAACATTTCTCTAATAGGCATCCGATCAGTCGTTGATCTGTTTTGTCTGAATCCACATTGGAAGTCACCTAGTATTTCTTCAGTGAAAGGCTGTAGCCTTTTGGCAACTACTTTTGTCAGTATTTTGTATGTAACATTTAATAGGGAAATTCCTTTGTAGTTTGTGCACTGAAGTTTGGAAGCTTTCTTGTGTAGTGGGGTTATTAGTGCTGTTTGCCATTCTGTTGGAATTTTCTCTTCTTGACAAATTTTAGTTATAAGTTCTGCTGTGATGAGATCTTCTCCAGGGGCTTTGTGGTTTTTCATAGAATTGATTACGTCTGAAGTTTCTTCTAGAGTTGACTAGTTTATTAAAGGGTCTGGTCCTCCATTTGGTGGTTGATAATCTTCATCTTGTCTATTGTCTGCACTTATTATGTCCTCAAAATTTCCATTCTGGCTCTCACACATTTGTGGTCTGGCTTGGTATCCATTCTTTTCATCTTTTATCTTTATGTACATTGCTCTGATGTTTCCCTCCCTTGATAAGTCTTCTTTTTCATTTAGCTTTTTCCCCATGTCCTCTTTTTCTTCCTACACATTTTTATGGCTTTCCTCTGGCTTTGTTCCTTTCTTTAACAGTCTGTCTGCATTCATGATCAAATCAGCCTACTCTATTGTTTGATTGCTGCAATCCTCCTACTTTTTCTGATTTTCTGATGTTTTCACAGCATTTTTTTAACCCGATCCCACTGTTCATTTATGTTGTTTTCCCTGTTTCCTCCTGTGATGCTTCTACTTGTTACATCATTTTTGGAAAGTTCTTGGTAATCACTTTTCTCTTTGATTTTTGTGAATAATGCTTATTCTCTGCTTATA
The DNA here is from genome assembly GCA_964033795.1 of Lymnaea stagnalis. NCBI lineage: Eukaryota > Metazoa > Mollusca > Gastropoda > Lymnaeidae > Lymnaea > Lymnaea stagnalis. The sequence continues at coordinate 310,217 of CAXITT010000518.1, read as the reverse complement.
TTTAACCCTTACAAGTACAGGGTCAGAGTCTGCATCTGCTCCTTGATAGCTTCTTACATCTAGTATGTCTAGTCTGATCCTTAAAACGATTGATTAAAACGTGGGTAATTCAATCTGGTGAGTTCCAAGTAACTTTATGTATGTATATTTTTTGAGTGGAAACTTGGTGCTGCTAACTGACATCTCTTTTATTGAAGCAAAGTCTATGAGTCGGATCCCATTGTCATTGGATTCTTTATGCAGACTTTACCTTGCCAATAGATGGCATTGAAGTCGTCACTCACTATTTTAATATCATGTCGTGGTGCCTCTATGTAGATCTTCTCCAGTGTCTCATAAAAGGATTCTTTTCCCCAACCTTCCATATCTTTGATGGGAGCATGAACGTTAATAAATGTTCGATTAAGCATTTTTCCTCGCAAATAGCACAATCTTTCATTCTCAGATCTACTGCAGTTGGGAATCCAAGCATGGAAATACAAAAGCATCAGTTCTGAGTGGAATGAAGTTTAGGGATTGCCAGAGTCACAGGGATGGATGGGACAAGACCATAAAAATAATGACTGTTACATCGTTAGATAATAATACTAGCAGGCTACGGTGACCATGGTGACTGTCATGAAATTTTTCAGATATTATTATTAAAAGGTTATCCTCTAAATCAGCGGTTCTCAACCTGTGGGTCCTGACCCCCTTGCGCAACCCTTTCATGGGGGTCACCTAAGACCATTGGAAAACAAACATTTTCTATGCTGATGGTCTTAGAAACCGATTGATTTGGTCCGGCTAAAAAACCAGAAATGTCAGAAATTTTCATTACGATTGGAGATGAATTTGTTTCGAAGCTGAGTGCAATTTCCGTATCTAACGACACTGTCCTCAGAAAAACAGATGACATGTCTGTTGAGATTCTTGATCAGGTAATCCAGGAAATTAACTCTCCTCCACTTCTAATATTTAGTATTCAGCTTGATGAATCTACAGACGTTGCAAACTGTTCAGTTACTAATTTATGTGAGGTATATTAATGATGGTGACTTTAACATGAGTTTCTTTTCTGCACGTGATGTATTTGACAGAGTTGGTTTACTTCTGAAATACCATAATATCTCTTGGAAAAGGTTTGGGTTGTTTACAAAGATGGTGCTCCAGCTATGCTAGGATGTCGATATGGATTCAACGTCAAATACTGAATGAGTCACAAAAAGTCACAGGGACTTACTGATTGATTAATCGGCAAATATTAGCTATGAAGAAGTAATGAAAAGTGTCATAAGTTCTGTCAATTTTGTAAAGGCAAGCCCTTTAAACATTCGACTGTGCAACGAGTTGATGCGTCGAACAATGCTCTGCTATTTCACACCGAAATGAAATGGTTGTTGAAAGGAACAGTTTTAAAATGTGTTTTTGAGCTTCGTGATGAACTCAAAACTTTTTTAAATCAGAAAGCAAAATCGCAGTTTGAAGCTCTTTTTAGTGATAAAAATGAACTGCAGAAAATAGCTTACTTGATTGACATCTTCGCCATCTTAAATGAGTTAAATTTATCACTGCAAAGACCAAATGCAACATCCTACAATTTCCCTAAAAAGATGTGATCATTTAAATTTTAATTTCAGCTTTGGCCAAAAAAATTGGATGAAAATAAAATGTATATGTTGCCCATATTATCTTGTTTCATGATATTGAACCAGACAAAGGAATTACAATGATAAATTCTGTGAAGGAACACTTGCACATGCTTACAGACGAAATTTCATCGTACCGGGTACTTTCCAAATCTATCTCACACCCCATTTGCACTTGCCAGAAGTCCATTCACAGTCAAAGTTGAAGATTTTCCTGAGTCGCAGTTATTTCCACAAAAATTGCTCAGTACAGGATTTTCCTGGATTG
>CAXITT010000518.1:260364-294622 GCA_964033795.1 Lymnaea stagnalis | reverse complement strand
CGAACTTTGTACTTTATATTCATTAATTAATTTATCACATTCTGTGAATAACGTTTAGCGTTATCGGCAGACCGAAATCTGTGAATAACGGCGAGCGTTATCCGCACAGCTCTGTGAATAATCACTTCGGTGAAATAATGTATAATAATTTTTGAATTAAAAGTTTTTTAGGCTAATTCAGATTGATTAGGTTTAGGGATACATTTAGGGTTCAGGTTAGTTTAGGGATACATTTTAGGCTTAGGACATAAGTTCGTGGGTCACGATAACCAAGATGGCGGCCGCGGGTTGATCTCTCCGAATTATTTTTGGCCATCATTTTTTATTCATAAGAACATTTGTTTTATGGGAAAAGTGAATAATAATAATTTTTGCGGTGAATTAAAATTAGAGTACCCACTTCTGATACCGGGTTCGAATAGCCGCAGCCAAACTTTTCATTACAATTACTTAAATTACAGATAAGACAGCAGCAGATTTGCCACCAAAAAAAAAGCAACTTTGACCTTGAATCTTGATTGATGTCATGTTAATGGTTATAGAACTATATTTAAAATAGAATTAAAAAATACAATAAAATTATAAACATAAACGTATTCTTACTTGCTTTTAGCTGTACGTACATTGTTCTCCATGTTTCTTAAAAGTTTTCAAAATATGGTACATTTCTCGATTGATAATAATGGCTCTAAGATGGCTCTAAGATGGCAATCCAACAGGAAGTAGCCGTCATAACCATCACGTGACCTATATATCTAAAGCCCTCACGTGACCAGCCGGATCCGAATAGCCAATTGCTGCTATAGGTACGCGGGTACCCATAGCCACTCCGTTTTTAAATAGGGAAATAAGCGAACTTCGTGGGTTTTAATTTTAAAAACTAGTAAAATATTGTGAAATAGCACTTCAGAGATGAGCCAAGGGGACTAACTCATTTTTTTTAAAATCGACTTAGCAGGGTTTGCAATTGGACTCCTCAGTTATGCCAACCCCAATAGCTGTCTTCTTTAACTTGGCTAAATAACATAGTTATACACCTCCAAAAGGTGTCTTCTTCAACTTTTCTAAATAACAAAGTTATACACCTCCAAATAGCTGTCTTCTTTAACTTGGCTAAATAACATAGTTATACCACTCTAAATAGCTATCTTCTTTAAATTAGCTAAATAACATAGTTAAACACCTCCAAATAGGTGTCTTCTTTAACTTGGCTAAATAACATAGTTATACACCTCCAAATAGCTGTCTTCTTTAACTTGGCTAAATAACATAGCTATACCACCCCAAATAGCTGGCTTCTTTAAATTAGCTAAATAACATTGTTATACACCTCCAAAAAGCTATCTTCTTTAACTTGGCTAAATAACATAGTTATACCACCCTAAATAGCTGTCTTCTTTAACTTAGCTAAATAACATAGTTATACACCTCCAAATAACTGTCTTCTTTAACTTGGCTAAATAACATCGCTACAACACCTTAAATAGCTGTCTTCTTTAACTTGGCTGAATACCATAGTTACACCACTCCAAAAAGCCACCTTCTTTAACTTTGCTAAATACCATAGTTAGACCACTCCAAATAGCTACCTTCTTTAACTTGGCTTTTTACCATAGTTACACCACTCCAAATAGCTACCTTCTTTAACTTTGCTAAATACCATAGTTACACCACTCCAAATAGCCACTTGCTTTAACTTAGCTAAATACCATAGTTATACCACTCCAAATAGCTGCCTTATTTAACTTGGCTAATTACCATAATTATACCACTCCAAATACCTACCTTCTTTAACTTTGCTAAATACCATAATTACACCACTCCAAATAACCACCTGCTTTAACTTGGCTAAATACCATAGTTACACTACTCCAAATAGCTGCCTTCCTTAACTTGGCTAAATACCATAGTTACACCACTCCAAATAGCCACCTGCTTTAACTTGGCTAAATACCATAGTTACACCACTCCAAATAGCCACCTGCTTTAACTTGGCTAAATACCATAGTTACACTATTCCAAATAGCCGCCTTCTTTTACTTGGCTAAATAACATAGTTATATCACTCCAAATAGCCGCCTTCTTTTACTTGGGTAAATACCATAGTTATACCTCTCCAAATAGCCGCCTTCTTTTACTTGGCTAAATAACATAGTTATATCACTCCAAATAGCCGCCTTCTTTTACTTGGCTAAATACCATAGTTATACCTCTCCAAATAGCCTCCTTCTTTTACTTGGCTAAATAACATAGTTATATCACTCCAAATAGCCGCCTTCTTTTACTTGGGTAAATACCATAGTTATACCTCTCCAAATAGCCGCCTTCTTTTACTTGGCTAAATAACATAGTTATATCACTCCAAATAGCCGCCTTCTTTTACTTGGCTAAATACCATAGTTATACCTCTCCAAATAGCCTCCTTCTTTTACTTGGCTAAATAACATAGTTATACCACTCCAAATAGCTGCCTTCTTTTACTTGGCTTAATAACATAGTTATACTGCTCCACATAGCCGCCTTCTTTTACTTGGCTTAATAACATAGTTATACTGCTCCACATAGCCGCCTTCTTTTACTTGGTTAAATACCATAGTTACACCACTCCAAATAGGTGACATCTTTAAATTGGCTAAATACCATAGTTACACCACTCCAAATAGCCTCCTGCTTTAACTTGGCTAAATACCATAGTTATACCACTCCAAATAGCCGCCTTCTTTTACTTGGCTAAATAACATAGTTATATCACTCCAAATAGCCACCTTCTTTTACTTGGGTAAATACCATAGTTATACCTCTCCAAATAGCCGCCTTCTTTTACTTGGCTAAATAACATAGTTATATCACTCCAAATAGCCGCCTTCTTTTACTTGGCTAAATACCATAGTCCTTCTTTTACTTGGGTAAATACCATAGTTATACCTCTCCAAATAGCCGCCTTCTTTTACTTGGCTAAATAACATAGTTATATCACTCCAAATAGCCGCCTTCTTTTACTTGGCTAAATACCATAGTTATACCTCTCCAAATAGCCTCCTTCTTTTACTTGGCTAAATAACATAGTTATACCACTCCAAATAGCTGCCTTCTTTTACTTGGCTTAATAACATAGTTATACTGCTCCACATAGCCGCCTTCTTTTACTTGGCTTAATAACATAGTTATACTGCTCCACATAGCCGCCTTCTTTTACTTGGTTAAATACCATAGTTACACCACTCCAAATAGGTGACATCTTTAAATTGGCTAAATACCATAGTTACACCACTCCAAATAGCCTCCTGCTTTAACTTGGCTAAATACTATAGTTACACCACTCCAAATAGCCTCCTTCTTTAACTTGGCTAAATACCATAGTTACACCACTCCAAATAGCTGCCTTAAAAACAGGAAAATGATCAAGCTCTACACCTGCATTAACCTTGGACTATATGTGGGGGATAGATCATTTTTAAAATAAAAATATTGATATAAAGACCAAGAGAACAATGGTGTATTTAGACAAATATTTAATGAAAGGACAATAGCGCCTCCCGCCCCCCACCCATCCCCTCAGTTACACACAACTTCAACTAGACATTTAGACAGCGCCCCTTCATGGAAACTAAAAGAAAACTCAGGCCCTAGTGCTGCCACAACAACAACAACACAATGTGACATGTAGGGCAATGCAGTCAATCATGAGAAAACTATGACACTGTAGTTAAGATGGGAACATAATATGACAATGTAGTTTGTAGTTCATGATTTATAAAAAAATAATCTGACATTAAGCACAATGGAGAGAAATTGTCAAAATATGGGACAGAAAATGACAATTGATTAAAATGACAATTAAATTAGACATGATTAAATGATGTCATTCTACTAAATGTAAGGACAATACTTAATTTATGACAACATGTAGAATTGAATGTACAACACCTTTAATGACACGACTGACAAGTGTTCTTATGATAATCATGAAGACTAACGTCACTCCCATCATTTGTTGATTGTGGCATGCAGCCCAACATGTTGTGCCCCACACACTTCCACACACACAGCTGATAGTCGGCCATGGGCTAAGGTTGGCACACCAACATACTTTATCTAAACAGTGTACAGTTTCTCTTCATCAACATACAACATGATAAAAATAGAAGGAAAAAAAAATACACACATTATACATATATCTAAAGATAAATTATATAATAAGCCAAGCTAATTACTGTCAAGTAACTCAATAAAGACAGTAATACTTCATTGTGTAAGCCCCCCCCCCCCTCTCACACACACCCATCTTCTCATTTTCATGCCCTTGTCCAAAATTAACATCACCCTGAGTATGACATTAAATATAATTCTGCACAGTGCAATGGAATTTAAGGTGATCAATAAATCAACATTACACATGGTGGATTTCAAAATTCTTGCTCTAACAGACATGGTGTTCTTGAAATAATAGTTCATGGTCCCTTCATAGCAATCAAAATATGGATGTTGAAAGTTCAATGTTATTTATAGAAATTTTATGTATTTTTATTGTCAAGCCAAGGATCTTAAATAATCCATTGAATGAAGAAGGGAAGTGGAATTTTTTAAAAGTTATGTGACAAATAGGGGAGGTAAGTGAAAATATCACAATGTTCATGGCACAGATTATCTTTCTTGAGTCTCCCCCACATTTACTTTGTGTTAGTACCACAAAGAACTGAACTATTGGAGAGCAAATTCAAGCTTGTCATGTAGTCAAGGGCACTAACTCTATTTAAAAAAAACAGCTCTTATGACAACAGTCACATCTTCATAATCTTCTTACATCACTGCAAAAACCAGGGTATTTGGATCATAGAACTTGAGGCAATAAAACCTTTTTATCTACACATTATCTTACACAGTATTGTTAAGACAGTGCTGGCACTTTTTCTGTGGAACTGTGGTGCCCTGCCCGGTTGCACTCGTAGCCTATCTTCTAATTTTCAAAACGGGGCCTTTTTAAAAAACTTTTGATCTAATTAGGCTCACGGCCAGCACTGTGTGATCAACAACTGTGACGATGTGCCCCAATCCTCTGTACCCAATACCCCTGCCACCTTGAATAAATCAGACAAAAATCATGTGCTCCTCTAGAAATGTCCACAGTTACCAGACATGCCAGCTCTTTTTCAACTTAAGATACTTCAATGTTACGAGGTGAAACCCGCCTTTGGCCTATGGACCCATACACCTACAACAAATACACACCCCACCATATGTAAATCATACAAAGCATGGACTGCCCGTTTAATGAGTTTACATACAATGATTAAAAAGGGTAGTGACATTGGTATAGATGCCCTGCACACTACTCATGCTTCCACTCAGTTTGCCATGCTCATCAAGAGATGCAATCAATAAATACACTGTCTTGTATCACGCATAGTGCCAGGGGAGAGAAAACTATCAGACGAGAGTATTGCTGGACAACAGCACCTCAACAAAAAAATTATTACTTTCAATATTCTCATGCACTTCCTCATAAGACATTTTATTTTCAATGGGGTCCTGTGACAAGTTTCATCATTTTTTATTTTAAAAAAATAATTTTTTTAAAAACATCAATCACCTAAGGCTTATAAGTAAAATATCACATCCATACTGTCTTATTTATAGATTGATAATTTTTTATCAACGGCTGCTTGAATGTGTACACCACAATGACATTTTCATCTTACAACTGTAGTCCCAAGTGACAAATAAATAACCAGTACTCTTACCAAAGTCCATACTCTGTCCTCTGCACCAGGTGGGTTTTTCAGCAACAACATCCAATTATTACCAAATCCTTCTTTACAAAACTAACATTTTTACTTGGAATCATAGCAAGCGAGGGACGTTATCAAAGTATCATCACTTTCTGCCACGATCTAAGATCATCACCCTGATGCAGAGCGTTAAGAATATCCATCTGAACCATGTGCATCAAGGTTTTTAAAACTCCACTTATTACAGGCTGAGTTATGGTTGGAAGTTAATACTGTAGAGAACGTGTCGAACCATGTATTGGAAACTATTACAAAAATAGATCATGACTCAAGACACAGATTGTGACAATATTTCTGGTCAAACAGGAGATTCTATTCAGATTTATCTATTTAATGGCATTCCACTTGATAAGCCAAATCCAGTGAATCAGAAGTAGTGACACCCCCGTTTGTACAATGGGAAAGAAATAATCCTCTGACTAAGAGAAACCCATCTAATATAGGGGTGACAGCTGCCAGTCAGGATCTAGCAACGCTCTCCCAATAGCGTGTGATGGCCACATGACAGGATCTAGCAATGCTCTCCTGATAGTGTGTGATGGCCACATGATAGGATCTAGCAATGCTCTCCTGATAGTGTGTGATGGCCACATGACAGGATCTAGCAATGCTCTTCTGATAGTGTGTGATGGCCACATGACAGGATCTAGCAATGCTCTCCTGATAGTGTGTGATGGCCACATGACAGGATCTAGCAATGACCTTAAGTTGGATTGTGATGGCTACCAGGCAAGAACCTGGCTGTGAGCTCAAGTTGGAATAACAACTCCTAAGAACAGATGAGGCAAGGAATCAGAAGTTAGTGCCATCAATTGGTCCAGTCAAAGAATCAAAGATCAAATAACTTTTCTAGTAGTCTACAACTTTTAAGTCAAGTGGAATGCAAATTTGCTCTAAGTATACATCTTCTCATAGACTTGAAATCTTAATAAAAAATTAACTTTAAAGATGGGCCAAAATTTGAGGAAAAGACCAAATCAGCATATATTATTAAATTATTGAAACACATTAAAACATTCATCAATTATAAAGATCTAACTACATTGATATGTAAAAATAATGATAAATTAAGTATTGAAACAAGATCCAACCTTCTCTCTACAGGGTCCTTCACTCTCCCTTGAAACCATTAGATTCAAGGACTAAGACAAAGCACACACATTCATCCCAGCAAAAACATTTCATATAAATTAAAAGGTCGGTGAGAAATACTGATGACAAAATTTTCAAAGATGACACGTAGGAGGCGAAACGTGGTGAATTTTTTTTTTTTATATATATACAAACATTTTATTATAGAAAAAAATGTGCTGGAAAGAAAGGGGAAACAAGTGAAAATGTCAAACAGAGTTGTCTAACTTTCATGTGTTTTTTTGTTATTGTGAATTTTTTTTTAGAAACTTGCAGTTTGTGACAATGGATCCCCTGGATTTTCCAAGGCTGCATATGCAACATTTAAGAAATGTCCTCATTTGTATGAGCAATCAAACAAAGCAAAATTTATGGATTGTGTAACCTTTAAAGTAAATGGATGTGCAATGAACTACTATCAAATGCACCCCATGATGTATGCAAGGCTGTTATAACTTTAACATTGCATTGTGAAGTCTTGTAACAAATTCATTACTGTATGTAAAATACAATTTAACCCTTTAAAGAATTGGATCTAATTCAAGAAAAATAATATCCACCACAATATCCAATTTAAAAAAATACATATATGTTTTATCTGAGCTTGTTTCACAGATCATGCTGTCAAGTTTCTGCACACAATTAGAGAGGAAAATGTGACTGGCTATATAAACTTTGTCTGAAACTTACCAACGAAAACTAGACTCATTTGGAGCAATGGAATTCAGCCCACAACTTCAACATATATAAGTGTTCAAACAATGTAGTTATCCCTTACAAAAACAAAGTCTACAGCACAAGAGTGAAGCATTTAATTTTTGTTGGCATGCCAACAGGTCCAGTGAGAGCAAGAACAGTTTTTGATATGCCAAGTGATATAAAGACAGTATGAAATCTCTTTAGAGTTGAATCTCAGGCCAGAACATGGCGGCGACAGTCAAAGATGAGGTGCTGTCACAGTCAGCTGAGAAATAAAGAGGCTCTGTCACCCGGGAGGTTCATCCAAACATAAAGTTTACCACTAAGGATTACTGAACGTCAGGAGGTGACAGTGACCTGACAGGCAACAGATAGGGTTGTGGTTCAAATGCCGATCTGACGGCAACCCCACAGACGCTGAGCGGCTCAGGTGACAAACAGGAGCAAACTGGTATCATGAGATCAATTCTGCACGAGGACGCTACTTCATCCTCATGACTTTTAACCGGTTATGCTGTTGACTAGGGAGACTGTTTTTCATTTATGAGTAAAAGTCCAGAGTGCTGTCAGGCTCGGTTATGTTAATCCTGCCGTCATCATCGTTATCATCCTCATTGCCTCCATCGGCCTCTGCCTCATTTTCATCAAAATTATCCTGGGGCTCTGCGAAGCTTGAGCCAAAGTGAACTGTCAGTGATTCGTCATCACAAGGGGAGCACCTCTGCTCGTTATCGTAGTCATCTTCCTCCTCGACTTTGTCACTCTGGCTCGAGGTGGTTGGCGGCTGAAAGAGGACAAGGGCCATGTTGTTGGCCAGCCCATTGTTGCGAGCACTGTAGGTGGAAGTTGTTGCCACCATGTTGTCAGGCTGTTCATCCTCAAAGCAGGGAACATCCTGTGGCGGGGTGAACTCAACGTCTGTGCCTGAGAAAAGAAATGAAATCCCCACATTTAACATGAATCAAGATTGAGAATTTAGTCTAATCATGCAAGGTTTTTAAAAACCTTCTTTTGAATCCATTGGCAGAAAAAAACAAATTCCTAAAGTATCTCTTATCTATGTGTTTTATCTATGTGTTGCGGAACTGACCCAGGCAATTTTGATCAAGGAATTTGGAGTAGAGCTCAGAGCTCCGGTGCAGGGTCTTTTGCCCAGAGCTGGAGGGGAGCTTGTCAAAATTCTTACTGCTTCAAGCCCCAAAAAATTTTAATGAATTAATATAAAAAGTTATAATTGCACTTATAGGTTCTTTACTTATTTTATTAAAAATTGGTGCATATTTTTCTAACAGCTATGTTACCCCCTCTCTTCTACCAGCTGTTACCCCCACTCTTCTACAGATATGTTGGCCCACCCTTCTACAGCTATGTTGCTAGTACATGCATTTCTATCGCCTAGTTAATAAGAATTGTTAGTGATAAACCCATTTACTTAAAGGCACCCCTCAACCACCCCTCCCTTCTTTTAATTTTGCCAGAGCTCAGAGAGGAACAGACAAAAATTTGTCCGGAGCAGAGGTTGGCCAAAAAAAGCCTGCTCCAAGTCCCTGGTTGAAAGTAAGAGAAATGAAGTTGAATCAAAATTTTCTTAACAACCTTGAAAACAAATATATTTGCATACAGGGGACATACAAATAATATTTGGATATGTGCACATTTTAATCTGTAATCCTCACATAAAAAAAAAAGAACCATCGATTGCAACTGTTTGCAGAGTCAAAATATTTAGTTTCTCATTGTTTTGGGGTAAAGGCCAAACAGCACATGGGAATTAACGTCTTCATGAACTGCATGCAAACTTTAGTTTTCATTTACGCTAAAGAAATTTTCCAGATAAGACTTAGGGGTTTCGGTTTATTGGCTGTCAGGATTGTAGTTGCTGGAGTTGCTTGTTATGTGTTGCATGTTTTTATTAATTTTAGTTTTACCAGAACATTTTATTTTTGGACAAATTTTTTTTTTTTTTGGATCTTATAAATAAGATCTTAGTTATAAATAAGGATAATTTACGAGTTAATTGCCTCCCCAAGGTTTGCGCTTGGGGTGGGCTCCCCTTCGAACAGTTTTATTCACACTCTACGATATGGTCACCTTGTATTGTCCACACTTACTCCCCACCACCCTCTTCAGACGAGTCCACCAATGTGTTGCCACTTTATATGGGGTGGGCAAAAACAAATATATAATATAAGGTCAATAATTGTGGATATTGTTTTGTAATTTTGAAGTTATATGCCAAACAATATAAATATAATCAATGTGTTCAATTAGTCCTCCATAGTTTGCAACAACTTTATCCAAACATTGGCACCACTCATTTATGCTTCTGTCAAAAAACCGTTGCGAAAGTGTTCTCCATTCCTGGACCATTCCTGAATTTGGCTGATCAAGTGTCAATTTTGGCTGAAGGTAAATAAAATTTTCAGAAATTCTCATACATCTTACTGTCCTGTCTAATGTCAACATACTACTTTATAAGGTGTAATTGACTGGATTTAAATCAGGATTGTTTAGTGACCACATGACTGGTGTAATGAAGGTGCTATTCTTCACAGTACGTACAAAAAAAAAAATTAATTAATAATGATTATGGCTCTGAGATGCTGCGCCTTCCTGTTGAAAAGTCTAACTATGGCCACCACATTAATTAAAGTGACAATAATATCTCTAATATCTCTTTAAACACCTATCAACCTCCTCAAACCACCCCCCCCTTCTTTTTAATTTTGCCGGTGATCAGAGTGGAGCTGGAACTTTTAAAAAAATTTGGAGCGGACTCAGCAAAAAAAAAAAAGAAAAAAAAAAAAAAACACTATCCAAATCGCCGGTTTTGATCAAATTAAAACGGAGGTGCTATAAAGATAAGATTTTATAGAGGGTGGTATACTGATATAAAGCATAGCCCACCTCAAGTATTGTCTCTGACATTAAGGCGATAAGCTTTTTGTTGATGCATAAATGGTGAAAACCTCAAAGGACACACAGACAATTGCTTTTTAAATCCTTTCTCCCACATACAAGATAAATTGCTTCAAGATTTATGGAGGGCGAGTCTGTTAAACATGAGACAAAAAATACTTATCATCCCACGTATGGGATATGAAATTTTAAATTGATACGAACAAAGAGCAAAATAGTTGTATAATTTGGACCATCTTGTCACAAAATATTGTACAATATAAAAAATGCTGTGAGTTCAAGTAAATAGGCTCAGGCTACTGGAGAAGTAAAAGACAACAAATTTAATTACTGTTTTTAAAAAAATACTGCTTGGTAGTAATAAATAATATGTGTTTTTAAAAATTCTTTTTAAACACTGACCTCTCCTCTGATAAAACAAGACATAGCCACTGCTGTATTCACTTTCTGACGGAACTTGCTGTGACACGGACTCATCGTTGTTGTAGTACCACTGTGTGGTCAGCGGATGCTTAGAGTAGCACGTGTAGTGACCGGCGCTGGCGCCACCAAAGTGGCAGACAATGCTGTAGAGATCATAGACCTGGCCAGATGAGCTGGGCCCCGAGAGGAATCCGCGGACATCCATGCCTTCTTTAGGAAATATCACTTTGGTGTCCACTTTTGTGCTGGACAGGTCTTGGTAGACAAATCTGATGAAGAAAAAAATTGATTTGACGATAGCAAAGCAATGATTCACCTCTCTGTCAGCACATGAAGAACAAACAGTTGAAATCCTGCTTAATGAACAATCCCTCAAATATATTTTCTACATTAATGCATAATATGGGAACATATTTTAAGTTTTTTAAACTTTTAATTTAAAAATTGCATATTATCAAAGATTTGCCTAGTGACTCTTGTGGTTGTGAAATAATCAGATTTTTCAGTATCAATATAGGGAGAACTGTAGCAAATAAAATGTAGATATTTTCACTAAATAGTATTTAAAAGATCCATGGATCTATATGCATTTATTTTTTATTTTTACAGAATATCTATGTATTTCCTTTTTCCAAATCACTTAAGACAGCTTGACACCTGCAGACTAATTGTGAGAGCAATGCAGTGGCGGAAGACCTCTAGTGTTAAGGCCATGTAAAATATAAAGGTGCCTACGACTACGACTTGGATACTGTTGACAGATTCACATATCTGGGATCCAACATATTGAGCACCCTCTCAATGGAGGAGGAGATAAGTGGGAGGATAGGGAAGGCCGCAACTGTTATGGCCAGACTGAAGAAAAGAGTCTGGTCAAACGCCAAACTCACAACAAGAACTGCGACAAACTCACAACAAGAACTAAGCTGCAGGTGTACCAGGCCTGCGTACTGAGCACACTTCTGTATGGATGCGAGTAGTGGACCACATACTCTAAACACGAAAGAAGGCTCAATGGCTTCCACCTCAGATGCCTGCGCCACATCCTTGACATTAAATGGCAAGACAAAGTCCCCAACACGGATGTCCTGTCCCAAACAAACATGTGTAGCGTCCCAGCCATGTTAATCCAAAGACGCCTCCGCTGGCTAGGACACGTCAAGCGAATGCAATCGGGTCGCATACCAAAGGACGTGCTATACAGCGAGCTGGCGACAGGGAAAAGGTCAGTTGGACGGCCTCGTCTGAGATACTTAGACATATGCAAAAGAGACATGAAGTCGGCCAACATGGACATCTCAAACTGGGAGGAGCTGGCAGAGGATCGATCCTCATGGCGAGGCATCGTGAAAGCAGGATCACTACATGCCGAGGATCAAAACAGGGCGGAAACAGCTGCAAAAAGAGCGAGGAGGAAGGCCGGTAAATCCACCGCATTCGTGTGTGGGAAATGTAAGAGAGACTGCCATTCGAGGATTGGTCTCACCAGCCACACCAAGAGCTGCAAGCAATAAAGATAATCTATCGTCTCCCGCAGACGGAAAGATGCCATACATACATACATATATATGAACACATTGTGCTGTAGGAATGAGGAACATTTCCAACTCATGATATATTATGATAAGACAGCAAAATGTGTTGAGTCAAACATCTTTTGTTTCATAAACTAACTGTGTGAAAATGAATCAAACTTCTGAGGTGGGTTACCTCTTGAGGTGAATGATGAGGTTGTCGGGGTATCTCCAGACTGTCATTGTTTTCTTGGCACACTGGTTCCTTTCACACTGGGGGCAGTACCAGGGGTTGTGCTCATCTAAGATCTCACTGTTGATTCAAAGAGTTGTCATTCACACATATAATATATTATATTAAGAAAAAACATGTACCTTCCAAGCCCATCAAAGTTTTGCCATATATCTTTTTAAAAATCTTTTGTAGTTTAGCAACTGTATTTATTTAGCAGAAATAATAGGAGCAAAATTAGTTTCCATCGATGTATTGAACAACAAAGAAATATTTGTTTAAATAATTGAATCATAAATATTTGGCTTTTGCTTGCTCAAAAACTGAATGCATCATGTATGGCATAATTATGGCTTTGCAAGTTTATAAACAAAAGCTACCAATGATAATAATAATAGTACTTGTTTTTCTCTACTTAAGAAAAAAATGTTTTCATTCTTACGATTAATAAACTATTTAGGAGTTTAAATCAGCTCACAACTATTTAGTCGCCTCAACTATTGCTTTTGGAAGCAACAAATTTTTTAAAAACTACCCACCTCTGTGTAAAGGCCCCGAAGCAATCCATGATAGTTGTAGGCTCAGAAGACCTCAGCCCAGCCATTGATGCGTCCTCATGAACATACTGAGAGTCACAGACCTGCTCAGATGAAAGTGTCTCACATATGTGTATGGTGAGACAATCGGATGGCTGAAGGGTTATCTCCCCATCCCTGGCTATTTCACAGCCAGAACAGTGGCGTGAGTAGGTGCACCGAGAGCAAGTGAGGCCCTGAAAATTGGAATAATTAAAACTTATAACCTGTTCTAAACATATAATTCTTACAAGCTTAAACAGAAGCTTAAGCATCTTAATGGATGTAAAAGGTAAAATTCTCGCTTAAGCATCTTAATGGATGTAAAAGGTAAAATTCCAACTAACCAAAATTTCCATAAATCATAAATAACTTCAAAAATACATAAAACATAATTGAAATAATCAGCACCTGTCCATCAGTCAGTTTTATAGAGTAACTTGAAAGCAATGGACTGACGATATGGTCTACAAGGCTGTAAAGCGAGTCCCCAGCCATCACACTGGGCATGTGCAGGATGCTTGGGTGGCCAAAAAGTTGGAGAGTGTCTGCGCCAGTGTTGTCTCTGACATTGTGGCGATAGGCTATGCTCATTGGTAGGGTTCTAAAAAAAGAAAGAAAAAGTTGCATCTCAATAAGAAATTCTTAATTTCCCATAGTGGGCTGAAAATATTAAATGAACAGATTTCGTGGAAATTTTTGTTACCTGATTTTAGGCTTAGCAGCGGATGCACTGGCTAATGGTACGAAATCTTCATAAGTGTTGGCTGGCTGAAGGCAAATCTGGAGATGTGTTCAAAATTACTATGTGAGGACAAAGGCCAGTGAAAAGTATTTTTTTTAAATAATGTGCAAGGAAAAAAATTCATCTTTTTTTTTAATACGTCTGTAGTGAATAAAAATCATGCTTACCGGACAGCAAAATGCAGACACATCAGCTGTGTGTTTAACAGACATCTGAAATGGGGGATAGAATGTCTATTAGTGTTTGGAAATGTAGTGACATTATCATATTTAAATATTTTAAAATTATCAAAGAAGAAATGTATGCTTCTTCATAAATAGGTAAAAAGTAACTCAGCCGGACAGAGAAGCGGACAGGGAGAGCTCCGACGGTAGGAATAGAGGGCAGTCAGAGTTGCGAGATGAGAGAAAGTATAAGCGAAGTATCAGCCCAATAAAGGAACAAGAATCAAGAAAATCATCAAATGTTATCGCCTGAGTTGCTTCCTTAGTGAATACCAGATATAGATGCAGGTTAGCAGAGAACAAACAATCAAACAAGGTTTCCTTACAATTTTAGAGCTTACAATACAATTTTAACTCAGATATCTGTAAATTTTTTTTTTAAAACAGTGCATCGATAGTGAGCATTATTCTTTGTTTATTTGTTTCAATTTTTTTCAGGAACATAATATATATTTTTCAAACAACTTAATAAATTATAAAGTTGTATAAAGCATTAAAAAAGCTAGTAGGCCAGAAATATATATATATTTTTATTAATATTCTGCTGACTAAGCTCTTATTTTATTATTGCCAATCTCAGCTGAGGTAAATTATTGAAGATTTAATTTTACATACAGCCATTTAACCACATTCTGGGTAAGGATTTTCAATCAATTATTTTTGTATTCTTTACCTCTAAACAGTTTTGACAGAAGACACCATCACACATGATGTGAGTAAGAAGTTCTGTGTCAAGGAGATCCTCCAAGCATATAGCACATGATCTCCACTGGTCAGTTAGTGGACCTAAGGTAGGATAGAATCAAGCATGATATCAACAGAAATAACACTTTTCTCTTTTACTAAATGTCACATGGCGCTACAAAGCTACTATTTTTATTATTCCAAAGGGCTGCCACATAAAAATGAAAGTTATGTCAATTTCAGACTTATGGCATCATCTTTCTTAGCTACAAGAGGCCTCCACGAACAGTTAATCAAATTTACAGTGTGAAGAGGAAGCAATTTCACCATTAAAGGAAACTCAAGGGCAAGGTAACAATGGTCACGATGCAGATTCTTAACCCACCAACTGTCATAATGGCTGATTATCTGCCATTATGACTTTTTCTGTGTTGTTACAGCCAATATAATCGGTGTCTACTAAAATTAATATTATAAATGGGAATCTTAATTTTTGTTGTTTTTTTTAGAATTGCAGGCCTGTTTACTCTTACGATTTTGGCGTTCAATGTACGATTTTGAGGTGTATAAATTATATATACTGCACTTTTTTTTCTATAAAGAGAATTCATTGAACGATTATATGATGACATTGTACGATTTTAAGAGTTTTAGGGTAAACAGGTCTGGAATTGCATGTCCTTTTTTTTCCTTGTTTTTTTTTTAAAATCGAGCTGAAATTGTGGGAGATTTTTTGTTAAACTCAGATGTTGGTCCTGCAAAACAAAAGCCTCATTTATTTAAATTATGTCTATATGAAATTGATTTTGAAGATTCTAGCACTAGTAGCAGTTCAAGTTTTATTACTGTAAAATTTTGGACAATGTACTAATAGTCATATATTTGAGGAATATTCAAGTCACCAATGAATTTTTTTTTTTTTTTTTAAATTTCTATAAGCCTAACAACTTTATATTTTCTAAACTGAAAGAATAGTGTTTTCAGTGTAAGAAAAACATATTTAGAGGATAAACAATTGCACAATTGTACTCACTTATGAAAGGTTAAAGTAATTTAAAATGAGCTCACGTAATTCCCAAATTCATACTATATATATATGTGTATGATTCCTTGCCCAGTTTACTCTCAGAATATCTATACTTATATCAGTCTCTGGATTCATTTTCTATTAGTTTTGGATATTTTAGTGATAATTTGGGGTATTTTAGTGATACATATCAAAATTACTTAAAAAGGTTCACACCACAGCATATTTAGACAGTTAAAGTTAATCCCAAATAGCACTAAATCACATTTTCCACTATAAAGCTGCTAGACCACTACTTACAAGCTTGAGCACCATCACCATGGCTTGTGGAGGGATTGTGTACAGGGAAACTTGATGACCAGGCAGGCTCTTCACACTCTGCTCTTGGCTTCTCTTCTCTGTAAGGACAGGAGGTGTCCACAGCCTCACTGGAGCCTGGGTACAAAATATCATGAGGATGTACTGATAAGCCTTGTCTTTGGATTAAAAGTTGTACAGCCCAAATTATAAATGATATAAAATTATTTTTTATAATTCTGAGGGTGTATTAAATTTTTCTTTTAAATTTTAACTAAATTAACCCACCACTGAAAATAATTATTAAGAGGCTCTTATGGGGCCTATCCCCCCCCCCCCCCATTTCACCCTAATAGAAAACACCCTGGCTATTCCAGGAACACCAAGGAGAAGCTTCTCTTAAATTTGACCTTACTTAGTAAGGAGTGGATTCCTACTTTGGATTACTATGANGGGGGAGGGGGGGGGGGGGGGGCAAAACGTAATCCTATCTTTTCTGGCCAATGCAAATACACAATTTGCTTGAAACATTTGTAAAGGGGGAATCCAGGAGTTTGTGTGCTGTCAACTAAATGTGTTTAGCATTGTCCAAAATACAACTCTGCTGCGGATTATGCAGAAAATTACATAATCAGACAAATATTTCATCACAACTCTTTACATAATTATAGAAAGTAAAAGCACATGCCCAAATGGACACAGTGTTAGGTGTTTTTCTGTTCACAATGAAAGTAAACAGTACAGAAAGGAATGGGCTCAATGGAGTGTTAAGAGTAAATAAAACAAATAAAAAAACTATTCAAATTGCTAGTTTCAACCGAAAGAACCTAAATTGTATTCAAATCAAAATTTTTTTTAAAAACTTACCATCTTGAAAGTATCCATAATCTGTGTCGTTTTGAGTTCTATGGAGAAAATAAGATCCCGGACTCTCCCCAAGCCTGGCCGCCACGGACATCAGAGTAGCTTCATGCTCTGGGATGTGGGAGAAACTTTCTGGGCTGGGGCAAGAACGCGAGGGGTTCTGGCTGCTGCCACTGTGACTATTATTGCCCCCACTGCTGCTGCTGATTTGAGGTTGGTTGTTGCTGATACTGATGGTGGTAGTGACTGTCGTTGAGGTCGTGACAGTGGAGCACTTTGCAAATCCTCTTTCTGATTTCACAGGGCTGATTTTGGCTGGGCTTTCTGGGGGCCCACTTGGTGAGCTTACTAGGTGTGCACTTGTTTTCCCATTAGCTGGGGTTTTCTCACGTATATTCTCTAAACTTGCTGCCTCGTTATCATCATTAGCGTATTTTCTGACACCAGTAGCTTCTCTGGGACTCTCTTTATTCTTGTTGATCCAAAACCCTGAGGAGTTGGAGTTAATATTGTCCTCACCGTTGGCTTGGGAGGATGAGCATGCTAAAGAATTGTTGGTGCCCATGGCACCAAGGTCCTCATCATAATCCAGATTCCAAGAAAGACGTTGGTTGTTGGAATACTCTCCACTCACCCACGGCCCCCTCCCTGATGGCCCTCCGGATGTAGACTGACACTCACCCTCGTCATCTTCCACGTTTAAATAAGCTGATGAAAATTCAGGATTTTCACGTGAGCTTGGTTCGCACACTTCAGAGTCAGAGAACATACAATCTAAAGTGTCACGGCTGCTTGGCGAGTTGACGTTAATGGAATCGAAGCTCTGATTGGACACATGGCTGTCAGTGACATAAGGCAGCTCAGCTCTGGAACTTGATGGTACCTCAAGGTCATGCCTAAAGGTAGGGCTACCTTCATTATTGAGCAGCTGGTCACATGACAAGTTGTCACCAGCCTGCACATTTCCTGCATCCACGGATATGATTTCAAAAGCATATATCTTTCGGTTGAATGTATTCACATACTTTAAGAGAATGTTGTCATCCTGAATTGAAATGAAAAAACATTTTATAACTGACAAACCCCAAAAAATTCAAGAAAATATAAATAGCAAAAAAATTTTTTTTATTTCAATCTTAGATTGTTTTTTTGTTTTTTTAACTGGGACAATCATCATTTACAATTTGTTTTCAATTTTTTAATTTATACTTATTGTGCTTTTGATTCTAACATATTCTAATTTGTGTTAATTAGGAAATAATATATATGAAATTATTTTCCAATTGGAATCTTGGGGTAGCATAGGCAGAAGATATTTAATTAAATACAAAATTGGAGGTTACTTTCCATTTTTGGTTAGGATTTACCTCTTCCCCAAAAAGAGCTGTCATGCTGAGGTGACTGCCCCATTACAACCTGCTCCTTACCCATGGCTGGGGATGACACAGCCCTAACTTTTGGTTGTGAGGTAGATAACTCTTACATTGTGTCACAGGTTATGTGGTTTAAATTGATTTAGCCTACAGTTAATGACGACACTAACCAAAATCCTAGAGATATGGGAATCCAAAACTTCAGCCATGATAATGTTTCCATCCTCTTGGCTGATCATTTCGCACAGCTTTTTCTTGACAGTGCCAATTCTGTCTGTTTTGAGCAGATTCAGCAGGTACCTGGCGGGCGGCTTGTGTTGGGATATGTACACCACACCTATGAAATGATTTACTTTTTACTTCAACACAATGACCACTTGTACAAAAATGGTGAATAAAAATTATGAATAAGTAGTCCTCAAGTAGTGAATCTTTGAGGTTAGCATGTTAAACCAATAGGAAATTATGAAATTCTCTTTTGAAATATTCACATGGTTGTAGTTATTTTATTAAAATGATTGGCAAATTTAATTATTTTAAATACTTTTTTTTAACCATTGGTGATTCCATAATGGAGATTTTTACACAGCAATATAGTGTTAAAGGTTTAAATTATAAGCCTGATTTAAAAACGGGATGTTGTGAAATCTATTTTATTTTTAAAAATGTAATAAGAGGGTGCTTCCATCATCTATGACTGACTGATAACTTTTTCAAAAGCAGACTATGCTCCTTTTTAAAGAAAGAGATATATTTGGCCAGAATTTTGTGCACTTTGATTCACAAAGTTGATACAACATACAAGTTAATTACACTGATAACATTGACAGCGTTGTGGAAAAAAAAAAAAGGCTGATTTAAAAAACATCAACCATATTCTGCATGCCTTCATCTCAATTAATATTAATGGGATTTATAACTCTGGTAAGAATAGCTTACTTATTTACAAACACATATGACATCAGCCTGCACATATCACAACAGTTAAATGTAAACATAGCGTGGATAAGTCAACTCACTTATCTGCTGGTCCATAGCATGAGGTATGGGTAATGAAAGGTACATGAAAGGCTCATAGGTTACTGATACATGGCTACATTCTGAGCACACCACCTAGGATAGAGAATCAGCAGAGTGAAACACACAATGTGACGGCAACCTGTCACAGGTCATGAGAATAAATGAAGAGTAATTATTCAAACTTGTGATTAGGCAAAATATGATTAATTCAATGCTTTAAAATGTTAGATCACATGAAATTTTGTGATCACATAATTAAGAGGTGTACAGACATACACTCCATCACCTAATGCGTTCCAAGACAGCATATGCCTAAGGAAAACTGTTCACTTAAATACTGTTCAGTATACACTTATGACTGCAGCACCCCTACATTTGGCTTGACCCAATGGCACATTTACAGCGTTGAGTGTTATGGTAGGAGATATGATTACAGCTGCTGATAATGGATCTAAGATGGTCAAAAGTGTGACCACTGATTAAGTCCCACACCCTTGCCAGGTATCCTTGGCAGCAGTTTTGTACCTGTCTCAGCTCTACATTAGGTTAGTGCTAGTTAGAAGTTCTCAAGCAGGCAACAGTGCTGTTTAATACTACAAAGAATACAGCACCCAGAAGCTGAGAAAAAAAAATCTAACAGCTATCCAATAAAATCTCTGTAATATTATGACTTTTATTTCCCTGGGGTGGGAGTTGAGAGATGCTAATGTTATGGTTTTATAGTGGATGCAGTGACACCAGGCAAGATGTGGAGTGGGGTACATCTGGTGGGCCATAAAAAAGCTCTGTCACAAGCAAGCATCTTGCATATAGACAGAAGCTGAAGCAAATTTGATAGTAGAGGTAACAATGAGATTGCAATCGTAAGCCAGAATACTTATGATCTTTCTAAAATTTTAGAAAAACTGAACAAAACTGTTTTTAAATAGTGAAAATACCACACGCTAGTAAATAAATCCGGTAAATAACAAATAAAATAAAAAAACTAGCAGCAACATGCTGAGAGGAATAGGAAGACTTGCTACACACCGTGCTTCGAAACTGTCCTTGGAAAGTGCTGACAACCACACTGTCATTCTTGGCTTTGTACTCCTCCCAAACTCTGTTGGCCATCATCACCTCTGAGGAGGCACAATGGCGCAGACAGTTTGGTACAGATGAGCATTCAACAGTGGAGGAATGGGAGCCAACCTCAAGCTCATCATCATCTGAGCTTTCAACTTCAACCTGCAGTGTGAACAAAATCAGTGGATTTATTATGTTTTATTAATATGTAATGACAAGGAGTGAGTTATTTTTTACTATTGCTATACTTCATACAAATAAAATTTGGTACCGGGCTTACCTCATCAATTTCCATACAATCAGCATCGGCAGCCGAGTCAATGAGATCAGTGCGAATATTGCTTCTGACAGGAATGGTATTAAACTTGGAGTATGCTTGCATCTGAACGTTCTTCTCCTCTTCATTCAACTTATTGTCCCCAACAAGCTTCAACGTCAGCACGTCCATCCCACTGACCTCACTGTTGCCAGGAGGAAATTTGGCCTCAACATCCATGACATCTCTGTCCACACTGTTGTTCAAGACATTAGGATCAGAGTTTTTTACTGGTTTCACCACAACAACAGATGAATGGGCGTATAGATTTGTGTCCTTGACACCACCGAATCTCTGACCAATCAGAACCTTATCGGCTTTGTCCTCTTCTCCAAAAGCCTCTTGGAGTATGTTGATTTCTTTGGAGGGTGGCCTAAGCCGATTATCCATTTTAGCAAATTTTTCAGAATCAGAAGTTATATCCTGCAGGAGTTCTGAGACCAGAACATTGGTGTTTAATGTTTTGGTCTCCTTGCTGTAGAAATCATCCAAAAGTCCAGGGGAGAGCTGAGACTGAACATCTGAGTTATCAGGACCTGTAAACTTAACATCAACACAAAGAGTGTCTTGACAAGAGGTAACCATGTTGTCAATTACATTGAGGTCTTTGTGAGAGCAGGTCAGGGCAGAATTGCTGGAGACAATGACATTCCCAGCCTCCTTAAGGACAGTGCTGTCCCCCAGCATGTTTCTCCTGCTCTTGCTAGACTTCTTGCAATCAGACGACGATGTGACACAGTCTTTCAGGTTGTTGTTCGTGTTGCGATTCAACTCCACAGTGTCGATTTTTAGCCGCTTGAAAGCGCTGCTCTGTTCCGAGTCAGTGCTGTGAGCAGAGACTGTCGAGTGATTACTGTCCTCCGAATGAAAAATAGTACCACATGTTGTGACAGAATTGCCACTGGATACCCTTTTAAGTGATGGCTTGAGGATGACGCCAGAGTCTGAAGAAGACACATCATCCAGGTTGGAACGACTGGTGTAACGTCTAAGTGCGGGGAAAGAACTAGATATCATCTCATCCTCCTCCTCGTGATCAGGAGATTTTTGGCTAGCAACGTCCCCATGACTAGATGGACTTGTGACTATAGAGTCTACAACAGAGGCATCACTTGTTGGACTTCCTTCACTGGGGTAGGCAGGGCTCTGGCCTATTTCACCGACAAGTGATGGTTGAGCAACCTCAAGGAATTTCGGAGAGTTTCGCAAGTCTGAAAGTTCTACAGCAATCAGGTCCTGCTTTATCACAGTGATATTGGAATCTTTGTTGTTGAGATCAGTTTTGGCGACAAGATCACCACCTCTTTCATTGTCCTCAACTCTAACCTGCGCATCGACCGCCGATAACGGAGATTCTGTACCTGAGGTGGCGATGGCTGCTGAGCAGCAAGTCACGGGGAAAGACAAAGGTGGGGAAGATGAGGACGATGATGCTAATGGCAGTGGGGATGTTGAGTATGAGCGTTTGTTTGAAGATGTAGCGTTGTTGAGCTGCTCATGCAGTGTGTCTAAAAGCAAGGCCAGAAACTCTTGACAGTCATGCTAAGGAAAGAATAAGGAAATACTATTATTATAACCCAACAGCTATAATTATAACCCAACAGCTACAACATTAGTTGATGTCAAAAATATTAGGTTAATTTTTAATATTATCTTTTGAATATTCCTTTTCCAAGTAAGTTAATCATGACGTTTCAAGAAGTATGACATACATTTCATCATTTAATATTTTTTACCATTTTCTATGAAACCTACCAGAAAATGACAGGTTTGAATCCAAATATTAAAAAAAAATGTCAGCACAAACTTTTGTGTTCACACTTCATTTGGAAACTTGTGAAAACTTCAGCAGGATCAAATGGAACAGCTCACTGCTTTGTTTTTTTTTGTTAGGGTAACAACTTTATACTTCCACAAAAGAAACTGTTGAGTCTCTAACAACACTTAACCCCAACATGGGAGAAACTGCCACCCTGCAACCAATGCTGGTTCCCAATGGCCAGCCAGGGATATCACCTTGGTGGTGTCCTCCCAGTGACATAGCTCCAGGGTTCACAGACTTCAACATAACCTACTAATAAAATGTGTGAATTAGCGTTTAATATTTTTGTACCATCAGCAGCCATGAATAGATAATCCAACTTTTAAAACATTTTGAGAGCCACTGACCTGCCTGTAATCCTCAAACTGAGAATGATAAAATCCTAAAAACTCTTTGAACTTTCTTGGGTGCACCACAGAGAACTTCCCGCTCCACATCTTACAAAGCAGCACGTAGAACTGGGCAGTCAAGGTGTGCCGGTTGCCTTCGGTCAGGGTGTAGTTATCACAGAAGTATTTGACCAGAGCAGAGCAGCTCATCAGGCTCTGGATTCCAGCATTCATGAAACAAGTATTCCCAAGGTTGTACAAGCCGCATGAACCAGGCACTGCCTTAGCATCTGTAATAAGGTAGTACCGGTACATATATCAATATATCACACACAAAACAAAAATGATGACCTTGCTAGCAAAATTTTTGGTCATATTGGTCATATTCGACTAAAATCTATAAAATGCATGATATCAGAACATAACACAAGCATTTATTCTACCTTGCACATCCTTGGAATAGCTGATTGTTTCCGTTGTGTAGAAGTTTGGAGGCAAAGCTGGCCCATAACGAACTGAAGAAGAACAGGAAACAAAAAATGACACCAATACTAGTTTAAATTGTATTTCCGGTATTCTATTTCCAATTTAAAACTAGGGAGGGTATCAATGCTATTTAATTAAATTAAAATGTGTAAGTTAATTATTTCAGATTATTATAACTTGTTAAATAATTTATGAGATTGCTCCCCAACCACTCAAAATTTATTTTAATTTAAATTATCTTACCAGCTAATATATATTAGTGAAATTGACATACCTGGTTCAATTGAGCCAACTCCGATCTCTGTGGTCACTGTGTTGTTAAGGCCATCAGCTAAATGGAAAAGGTCACCATCTTTAGGTGCAAAAAGAGAAATGTGCTAATTGATCAATAAAATTAACATAATATATGATTTAGGGAATAAGCATGTTTCAATATATTAGTTTCTTATCTAAAATAGGTAACAGTACCTATCCGATTTGTTCCTGTACTTTTTTTTAATGTTTTAGAAGGAAAAAAATAATATCATTTATTTGGATACCTTGAAACTTGATGGCAAGCAACATTTGTTTTAATTCTAAGGAAGCTTCAGTATTACCACTAAATAAAGTTGAATTAAAAAATAAAAACAGGACATAACAGTAAACTATCATTTAACCCAAAAGATACATAAAAAGGATTACTTTCTCCACTGGAGGTAGAAACATCGGGTCCACTAGTCAAAGAGATAGTCGTAGCTGTATGCGGCAGCATGTGATCAATGGTCTCTTGCGGGGTGGAAGTCACAGTACTGGAGGAGACCTCCATTGCAAGAAACAACTTCTGGATACAAATGGTGATAGGGATGCAGGTGTGGCCAAGTCGATCTCGACTAGAACCACTGTTTAAGGATATATATTTTTATACACAAGAAATGAAATAAATAAAATGTGGGACAACTATAGAATATTTTTTATCATAAAAAATTATAGAAATTAATTGTAAGGCTTTTGAGTGACACAAGTGAAAATAGAATTTACCTTTTGATATATCTTTAAGATGATCAACAGAGACTGTCTTGACTTGAAATATGAGTTTAATCCCCCTTGGACCACATTTTTATCTAGAATGAAAAAGTGATGTTTCAAGCTTGATAGAAAAATAACTACCATGGTAAAGCATTTGGCTGCATTTGCCATGTTGAGAAATTACATGTTTTTAAAAAGTTTTACCATGCTGAGCAGGATAGAAAAAAAAATATATACATTGTCCCACTCTTTGTTTCAGGGGTGGGGGGTATTTTGGAGTTAAATGTTAAAACATGATATTCTTTATAAAGTTAACCACTTTAGTATTTTCTCTATATATTGCAGTTAAAATATTTATCACTTATTGTAAGTTTTATCCTATGATTGTGAATCTTAAAGCCTGAAAAAGGGCTGCTAATTTAAAATTAAATCTTCCTTACGGCAGTAGGAAGACACCCCCCCCTCCACTTTTTCCCACTAATTTGTATGTTGGTTGGTAGGCTATACATTTTATGTGATCAGATGGGGGTGTGGTTTAAAAAAATGATTGGGTAGCACTGCCTATTAATAGTATGCCAAGATTTGTGTCATGGGTCTTGACACATCTTTTTTCACCAGTGTATCTATTTGGTTCAGTCCAACAAAATATTTCCATCATAAAATCATCACAGTGGACTTAAGTTAAAGTTGTGCGAGGTTAACCATTACTATTGTGATATCAAGCAATTGTTAACACAAAACAACAGTTCAGTATGATGATAAATAAGAAATACTGCTGTGATTTTTTAAAAACTTTTAACAATAATTACCGTATTTATCGGCGTATAACATGTGCTTTTTCTCCCTGAAAATAGGGGGCAAATGATGTCTGCGTGTTATATGCTGATATAATGTTAAGTTTTTTCCCTGAAATTTACGTCTTAAAATGAGGTGGGTGTTATACGTCAGTGCGTGTTATACGCCGATAAATACTGTATATATCATTGATTTCCAGAGATTGTTAGCTTACAGTTGTATTAGTGTCTGAAATTTTAGTTATTAAATGTACGTTCTTTATGCCAAACCACCCTCCCCTTCCCCAACCGCTGCATGCACCAGTATGCAAAAAAATGCAAAATCAACACACACACCCCCTCCACCAAACTGAGGATGTTATCAATGTATGGATCCCCATCATACTGATTTAGAAATTTAAATCTAGTGACTATGTGCTCTTAATAATCATTATATTTCCTGGCATTTCCCACTGTAAATTGCTGTGAGTGCCTGTGTATATCAGCGCACACCCTGAGGGTGTCGGGTTTAGCAAGTGGAAAAGTTGCATTTGTTATGCGAAAGCCCTTTATGAACAACCTCTATCCAGAGCCGTCACATGACATGTGTAGGCCCCTTGCTACGAGACTGAGGGTTGTGAATGAACAGTGGACATCATACACAGGTATTTTGTTCGGATGTTCGGAACAGATTAGTGAAAAGCTATATTCAACATCATTGCTACATTTCCATGTACAAGTAAAATGTAAATCACCTGCATGAAGGAAGTTTAAATACAATAAAAATCTCACTTAGTATTCAAAATTGTTCTGCGTTTATTACAGATGTTACATACATTATACATGGACTTTCTGACTGTTTTCTCATTTTTTTTCTTATTGTTCCTGTAAATATGTCTTCATCTTTCAAATTATTGATCATGATAATCATACTGGCTAAACCGGGGAATGGCAAATTACTGCAAATAACATCACTTTTGCTTTGGCCCCAGTACCGGTAAAACACTTTTAGGAGCCAAAGGTGTGTCTTATCTTAACACAGTTTGTATGTTCACGGTTATGAGTTTTAAGGGTCAGCACATCTTGTTCAAGTTAGAGACCGACTGAAAGTGATTTTCTGACTTGGGTAGAAACCGATACTGGGCCAAAAGTTAAAAATGACTTTTGGCTGAAATCAAAAGCTGAACGAGACTATCTGCCGAAACCAAAAGCTTAACGAGACTTTTGGCCCGAAACCAAAATATTTAGATCTTTTGATATTTAGATATTTTGAATTTCGTTCACGCATACATTCTGCTTACATCAAAAAATGATGGGAAAAGTATCAATGTTTACATTCTTTGTATAAAAAATGAGATCATTAGTTTTAATAGATAAGCATGCAATGAATACTTTGGATTTTACCATTTGAATTAAAAAGTAATTTACATTTGCTAAAAATGTATTTTAAAGTAGTATGGTAATAGGAAATGGGGGGGGGGGGGAGAGAATTCATGTAAATTAGATTTTTTAGTGCCCTTTGCTTTTATAATATCATTACAACACTACTTGACATTTATCTACAATAATTATTGTGGCTCTGGCTCTCATGCACCTAAATATATTAAGGCTATAAATATATCACCAAAATGTTTCACGGTTATCGTCACACCAATGCTTTGTGTTTTCATAAATAGCTGGCAAGACATCGCTGTATTAATATTTAGCCTAGTACCAACACTTTAGTCTTTCCGTGAAAGAGACATAACTATTTCGTACGGCGACCAACCTCTCTCACCTCCATTGGTGAGGGAAAAATATTTTTTTAACTGGGTCTCTTAACATTGTTGTTCTGATTGGCCTCGAAGGAGAATCGCAAAAGACATCTAAATTGGTCCCCAGAATCATAAAAGTAAACAGGTCTGCAGTAGGTCTAGTACATAATTACTATACAAACCCATGAAATATGCACAGGTGTGTTATTTTGCCAATAACAATGTTTATAGGCAAGATAATGAGGAATTTCACAAAATGGATCAATTGTAAAAGCCTAAGTTTCCTTAATTTTAATTTTTTTTTTTTTAAAATAAAACAAAAATAATAATTGAAATATTACCGTCCATTCCCTAGGAATATACAATATTATTCACCTTTGTCTGTGACAACATGAGCATGATAAATCAAAATGAATCTCACAAAAGAATTGAATAAACCTAGGGTTCCAAATGTTATTTTTGAAAAATTAAAACAAAAATAATGATATAAATATTACCATTCATTAGTTTTTCTTCCACAAAACTATTTACATTTGACTAGGCTTAATTGAAATTTAAATTTTGGAAATAAAGGACAAGTAGGTCATCATGCAGCTGTGAGCAGTTTTCGCAGATTATTTGTCATATAACATATGACAGCAAGATAACGAACAATAAGAAATATTGGTTTGTTGGCCTAGAGACAGACAGACAGTCTCACTTCTGGTAGATGACTGAAAAAATCAATCACTTTCGGCCGAAACTGAAATTAAACTGAAAGTTTAACTTTTCTGTTGGTAAACTAGTCCATAAGTGATCAAATGGCTACTTTCTGCGCCAAAAGCGAAATTTGGTTGGTCTCTAGTTTAAGTGTAACACTTATAGGCCTGTAAGACTTGAACAGCATCTGGAAATTGATCACAAAATATGATATTGCCTAGTATTTACTCTTCCACAAGACCACACATGATCATATATAATAGCTGTATCTTATGATAATAAATGTTTGCTGCGGTGTACACAGGCCTAGATAAATAGTTTTGCTTAGGTACAATGCCACCATGGTTTTGCTAGGCACAATGCTCCGGTTTATGCAGCCACTTTGTTCATTGAGATTGTGAGTTGCTGAGAGAGCAAAGAACTTTAACAAGTACATGTAACACACTACTGACTACAGACAGTGTGAACAGAAAACAATAATTGTTTAAAATAAACCCCACCACAAGAACCCAACCCTTGAATTTTGGTCAACAAATTTAGCATGGATCTGTGATGCTTGAAAGATTATCCTACTCAGGGTCTTCTACTCAAATGTTGAAGAGGGCAGTGTGTTGTCTAATTAATAAGTATTTATCATCTTGATTAACAAAGGCTGCCTTCAAATTAGGTAGGAAAGGGGGGAGGGGGTATTTTCAGGCTTTGTCTCCTCTTTCCTTGGCACAGCCATGACTACGCCTAAGCATCCCCTCCTACCACAGCCACACAAAATTGAGTAAGTAAGAGAACTTTATTTAGGTCTTTAGAGGTAGTTCATTGCCTTAAAGTTATAGGCCTATACTTTTATGAGTCCTATTTTAAGGAGCTCTCTAAAATCTTTCAAATTTAAAGATAGTGTTGTGACTGTGATTTTTCAGTAAGTCTATTTTAGTTCAGTCTTAGTCTTAATAAGTTTTAGATTTCTAAAGACTTAAAGGACAGTCACTCCCAGTTAGGCCATAAATAAGTGTTTACTTTTACTATTTATAGACCTTATGCCACTAAATTTTACTTGACAAAATAACTTGATAAATCAGCCCAGCACAGCCTGGAATAAGACTAACCTTAAGGCCTAGGAGTAGGAGGTAGATCCTAAACTTAGAAATAAAACAACATAATAATCGGCCTTAATCGAAAGAGCTTATTTTGTCGTTTTGCTTTGGCTTTAGGCTTTAGCTTTAACATCAAAATTCGTCTTTCGGAATATGTTATCGACTTACCGAAATAATATGATACGTTAATTTGATCAAACTTTGCACATACAACTTCATTATCACCAAACTTAATATCCAAGTAGTCTTTCGAAAATAAAGTCTATGGTGTTCTGGGAAATTGGAACCTAAAATGTTTAGTGTTCTGTTGAGGTTTAGAAAATTGGACATGCGCATTATTCAACTTCCTTCTTGGTGAACAAAAAAATAATAATAAAATTTACAAAAAGATGTACGCGTATAATAAAAATCCACAGTTCAAACTTGTTTAAATATGTTGAAATTATATTAAATAAGGTTTCCTATGCCGATTTAAAAAAAATATATATAAACTAGAACCTAAGTATGTAATTTAGTTTATAATATATATTTAGGTTCTATTTTATATAGACCTTATGCCCCTTATTTTTATTGACAAAATCAACCTAGGCATGAGTAGGAGGTTGATCCTAAAACTAAATATGAATAAAAGCAAGACAAAGATCATGAAGGTAAACTCAGTGAACCAATGCCAATAGCATATCTCTCTAGCAGGAAATGCACTGGAAGAAGTGGATGTCTTCACATACTTAGGCTTAGGCGTACCATTGACATATATGGTGGATCCGAAGGGCTAGAATTGGAAAGGCTAGGTCAGCATTTGTGTTATTGACAAAAATATGGAAGTCAAAGGAGATGACTCTGCAAACCAAAGTCAGAATTTTTAACACAAATGTCAAAAAAGTCCTACTATGTGGAGCCGAAACTTGGAGAACAACAGCGAGCATTAAACAGTAAGTACAGCCAGTGGCGTAGCTAGGGAAGTGGGGGTGCGGACCGCACCGGGTGACACCATTCTAGGCGGGTGACACCAAATTGAAAAATAGCATAGGCCTATTTACAGACCATACACTGCTCGATCTAACAGAATTTCATAAAAGGATTAACGATCACACTTAAATTTTCCACATGCGTAACCAATCCAAATGCGTTATTTATTAAAAGTTCAAGGTTGTTGCATCAGAAATGAGGTGACCTTATAGTTAGGTAAGAAAAACACAATTTTGACCATTCAACGCCGATTGAAGTGTTTGGTAATTTTCGGAAGTGAAAGGAAGCTATATTTATCTAAATTCTGAGAAGTAAAGTTTCCCATTGATACCAAATATGTGGTCGGGCGATTCTACGTACATGAATCAAATCGATAAAAATTAAAAACATTTTAAAAATGACTTTTTACCCATTTACAGGCTAACAAAATAATATTTTAGAAAATGTACTAATATCTTTTAGTAATTAATTTAAATTATTATTTTTTTTTTAATTTTTAAAAAGGTTTTGAAACCAAATATATCGAAACTCAGAAATACCGGTACTCAAAAATTAATATTTTCGCTTTTGGTCACTAGCACCGCCCCCTAACATTTGAGCACGAGTGTCATACAGCACAAGATCTTTTACAAGTTGTCTGTGATTTCACGTTTATCTGACACCTTT
Source organism: Lymnaea stagnalis (assembly GCA_964033795.1). NCBI lineage: Eukaryota > Metazoa > Mollusca > Gastropoda > Lymnaeidae > Lymnaea > Lymnaea stagnalis. The sequence continues at coordinate 264,134 of CAXITT010000518.1, read as the reverse complement.
ACCTTTGAGCTGAGTTCTTTGAGGAAGTTAATCTTACAATGCAGTATCTGCAGACTAAAAGCTTTACCCTTGACAAAGTGGTGACCAACATAGAGGCCTGAAGACTGTTTCTTCCCGAGAAGCGCTCTCACTTGGTGGAATTTGCTATTGAAAAGTCACTTTAAAAATAAGACCAAAATGGAATTTGAGTAGAGAGAAGATTAAGGTTTAAGAAGAGAATGACAGGATAACAAATAATAGATGCTGGACTCATTCTGCAAGAAGAACAGTAGGGATCTCAAGGAGTGTATTATTCGCTTTCATTCTGAACTCCAGACCAGATCATCAGCGATCAAGGAAGTAGCAGCTTTGCAACCCAATAGTCTACTATCAGCAGGTGAAAAAGAGTTTTTTCTGTCATTTCCAAAATTAACCTCTTTCTATGATGAGAAATCAGAAGATGAAATTTTAAAGAAATATCAAGGCTTAGAAGACACCAAAGGGCAGCTGATATTGAATTTCAAAAAGTCATGGAGTGGTCAGTATCTGATGTTTTGAAATTCATGGCTGAATGGGACTTCCTAGGATCTCTTCCAATACTCTTGCTAAGCCTTCAATTGTTTCTTACGATCTGTGTGTATGTGGCTTCATGTGAGCGGGGATTTTTAAAACTAAGACTTATCAAGAACTACTTACGATCCACGGGACACGGTCAAGACTTTCTGATCTGGCTGGCTCTACTATCAATTGAAAGTAATGTGGTGAAGGGAAATTTTTAATTAAGTAAATTTAATGTAAAAATAACTAAATCTTAATGTTTTTACAGTTATTAAATACATTTACCTTTAATTAATTTGTTTTTGTGCTTGTAATTTTATAGTGTGGAATTATTTTAATAAGACGAAATCCATCGTAGAAGTCGGGGGGGGGGGGGGGTGACACCATAAGTTTACCCCACCTGGTGACACCAACTGGATACAGACCTTCATAAACACTTGCCTTAGAAAGATCCTGAACATCCAATTACCAAACACCATCACCAACAAAGGCTTACTGGAAATGACACGATACCAGGAGCCTTTTGCTGAAGACATCATAAGGCATCATAAGGCAAAGATGGAGGTGGCAACACTCTTCGCAAACCCCAATATAACTTCACCAGGCAATCCCAAACTGTGAATCCACAGGGAAAAAGAAAGAGAGGATGGCTTAAGACTGCATGGAGACGCGAGCTAGAAGCAGACACACAAAGTATTGGGTACACCTGGAAGCAACTAGAAAAGAAAACACAGAACCGAGATAATTGAAAATTATTGTAGACCGCCTCTGCCCCAGCTTGGGTAAAAGGCTTGAGTAAGTAAGTATAAACATATGCTATAAAAAGGGATCTTGCAAAAATATATAAGATGACCGTTATAGCATTTTGAAATCCCAAATAAAAATCTAATCTGAATATTGATAAATTTATACTTTATATTTATACGATTTACCTCAGATAAAGTCACACATGATGTCTCTTGTGAAAATCTCATGTCTTCTCAACATAATGATATCATTATTATATCTCTTGCACTAACAAAGTGTGCTAACATTCTGACCAGCCGTCTGCAGTGCACAGACAGACGCACATTAAGTAACTCCTATATTGCTAAAAGTCTACTAAACATACGTCACTCTTTACACTCATTAAATTGTTTAAAATGAGGTGACCAGTCAATTTTTAAGATTAAAATTTTAATGGAAAAAACAAGATTGCTGACGTCAACTAATCTAAAACCCACTCCCTCTCCCTTGTCAACAACTGTCAAACATTTCCACCCCCCCCCCAACCCCTATTTTGTTGCCGTAATTAATGGACGCCCCCTAAGTAAGAGACTCGTTTTTAATAGCGTATAAACTAATTTTAATCTTTTAATCTCCAGCCTATATCTCTTACAGTTACTTTCGTCTTTCAATCGTCTCTCTTACAGTTAGTTTCATCTTTCAGTCATCTCTCTTACAGTTACTTTCATCTTTCAGTCGTCTCTCTTACAGTTACTTTCATCTTTCAGTCATCTATCTTACAGCTTCTTTCATACACACCAAGTCGACACCAGGGCTGTAAGCCGGGATTAAGTGGGGTGGGGGTGTTGGGGTTGGGGTACAACTTTTGGCTAAAACATTTCTCGGGCATGTTAATGTTTACGTTTTCAGTAAACACAATACAACGACACTAGCCGGGGGGGGGGGGGGGTTCATGGTAGGACACGTTTCCCTTGTTTGAAATAAATGTAGCGTCTATTTTGTGAATCATTATTGCACGGGGAGAGGGGTGGAGGGGGCACTTATTTTCTTTCTAATTCAATGCTTAATATGAATTATTTTTTATGTGCATTCGGTTTGCATTGTATTTTTCGCCAATTTAAGGTTAGCAAAGTCAATAACCGCCCGGTTCTTATAAACTCTAGCTACCCCACTGATCATATGCTGTGCTAGCTACCCCACTGATCATATGCTGTGCCGCCTACCCCACTGATCATATGCTGTGCTAGCTGCCCCACTGATCATATGCTGTGCTAGCTGCCCCACTGATCATATGCTGTGCCAGCTACCCCACTGATCATATGTTGAGCTAGCTACCCCACTGATCATATGTTGAGCTAGCTGCCCCACTGATCATATGCTTTGCTAGCTACCCCACTGATCATATGTTGAGCTAGCTACCCCACTGATCATATGCTGTCATAGCTACCCCACTGATCATATGCTATGCTAGCTGCCCCACTGATCATATGCTGTGCTAGCTACCCCATTGATCATATGCTGTGCTAGCTACCCCACTGATCATATGCTGTGCTAGCTACCCCACTAATCATATGCAGTGCTAGCCACCCCACTGATCATATGCTGTGCCAGCTACCCCACTGATCACATGCTATGCTACCTATCCCACTCATCTATACGACACGATCGATGGGGTGATTAGTATAGTTGAGCTAGCTACCCCACTGATCATATGCTGTGCTAGCTACCCCACTGATCATATGCTGTGCTAGCTACCCCACTGATCATATGCTGAGCTAGCTACCCCACTGATCATATGCTGAGCTAGCTACCCCACTGATCATATGTTGAGCAAGCTGCCCCACTGATCATATGCTGTGCTAGCTACCCCACTGATCATAAGCTATTCTCACAAAAAGCAAAATTCCTCACGCCACAAAAGTAAATGATAAATGTGTACCAAAACTAGTAACTTCGTCTTTCGTCCAATAAAAAACCGGACAGCCATGTAAACATCGCCAGTGTTGTTTGTTGCGTTTCTTTGCTTTTTTTCTGAAATAGTTTTTCAAATAAATCTGCGGTGTAGAGCGGGTGTGTCAGGGGTGTGACAAAATTGTGTGGTTGCGAGCCTTGGGGTGGTGGGGTGGGGGAAGGGGAAGGGAACTAATAGGGATTCTTATAAATGCGTTACTTGTATGCACGTTTTGTCAACTTTTCACCACCACCCACCCCCTCTCAATTGCTCGATATTGCTATTTATAAAGGATTTATATGAAAAACTCTGTATTTAGAGGTTGTTTAATACGTCACCTAACCAAAGACATATTTGCTTTAAAATAGCCGCGGCGCGTTGAATGACGAATGGATCCTTCCTCTTTCAATTGCTTATACAGTTAAATTCATCAGTCCATCGGCTCATTGTTAAATTATTTCCTTTTTTTAAAAACTTTTCCGTAATGCAAAATTGTACATCCATCCTTGCCAGCAGATCCCCCCCCCCCCCATTTTTTTTTTTTTTTTTTTTTTTT
>CAXITT010000518.1:245113-259908 GCA_964033795.1 Lymnaea stagnalis | reverse complement strand
ATGGGGTGGAGTAGCATGGGGTGGAGTAGCATGGGGTGGAGTAGCATGGGGTGGAGTAGCATGGGGTGGAGTAGCATGGGGTGGAGTAGCATGGGGTGGAGTAGCATGGGGTGGAGTAGCATGGGGTGGCGTGACAAGAAGCTGGAGTCGAGCAGTCCGGTGTCCGGTACCGGGCAGAGTAGCATGGGGTGCGTGACAAGAAGCTGGAGTCGAGCAGTCCGGTGTCCGGTACCGGGCAGAGTAGCATGGGGTGGCGTGACAAGAAGCTGGAGTCGAGCAGTCTGGTGTCCGGTACCGGGCAGAGTAGCATGGGGTGCGTGACAAGAAGCTGGAGGCGAGCAGTCCGGTGTCCGGTACCGGGCAGAGTAGCATGGGGTGGCGTGACAAGAAGCTGGAGTCGAGCAGTCTGGTGTCCGGTACCGGGCAGAGTAGCATGGGGTGCGTGACAAGAAGCTGGAGTCGAGCAGTCCGGTGTCCGGTACCAGGCAGAGTAGCATGGGGTGGCGTGACAAGAAGCTGGAGTCGAGCAGTCCGGTGTCCGGTGTTTTAACTCCGGGCCAGAGTCGATTCAAGAGATCGGTTATGATGCACGGGAATATTGAAATGTGTACGGTCATAGTAATGTTATCACTTTTCCCAGTTTGCGGCAGTTTGTAAGGTCATGACTTTGTTCAGTTTTAGTAGCAGTGTGTAAGGTCATCCCTTTGTCTAGTTTTAGTGGCGGTGTGTAAGGTCATCACTTTGTCTAGTTTTGGTGGCAGTGTGTAAGGTCATCACTTTGTCTAGTTTTAGTGGCGGTGTGTAAGGTCATGACTTTGTTCAGTTTTAGTGGCAGTGTGTAAGGTCATCACTTTGTCTAGTTTTAGTGGCAGTGTGTAAGGTCATCACTTTGTCTAGTTTTAGTGGCAGTGTGTAAGGTCATCACATTGTCTAGTTTTAATGGCAGTGTGTAAGGTCATCACATTGTCTAGTTTTAGTGGCAGTGTGTAAGGTCATCACTTTGTCTAGTTCTAGTGGCAGTGTGTAAGGTCATCACATTGTCTAGTTTTAGTGGCTGTGTGTAAGGTCATCACATTGTCTAGTTTTAGTGGCTGTGTGTAAGGTCATCACATTGTCTAGTTTTAGTGGCAGTGTGTAAGGTCATCTCTTTGTCTAGTTTTAGAGGCAGTGTGTAAGGTCAACACTTTGTCTAGTTTTAGTGGCAGTGTAAGGTCATCATTTTGTCTAGTTTTAGAGGCAGTGTGTAATGTCATCACTTTGTCAAGTTTATTATTATTTTTTTTTGTAGTGGATAAAACACAAGAACTCACGGATGCTATCATCAAAAGTCGGTGTCATCATAAAATTCTGTCATCAAGTGACGGTGTTATAAGATCGGGTCATCATAAGTCGGGGCCCATTGATTAGAGTTCCTATACTCAGACGGGGCCCATTGATTAGAGTTCCTATCCTCAGACGGGACCCATTGATTAGAGTTCCTATCCTCAGACGGGGCCCATTGATTAGAGTTCCTATCCTCAGACGGGGCCCATTGATTAGAGTTCCTATCCTCAGACGTTTGTAGAGAACCTTGGTTCGTCTCTGCTCTACATTCGATCTCTACTTGGTTGTGTGAATGGTAAGACTTGCTTACTGTCACTCTACTTGGTTGTGTGGATGGTAAGACTTGCTTACTGTCACCCTACTTGGTTGTGTGGATGGTAAGACTTGCTTACTGTCACCCTACTTCGTTGTGTGGATGGTAACACTTGCTTACTGTCACCCTATTTGGTTGTGTGGATTGTAAGATTTGCTTACTGTCACTCTATTTGGTTGTGTGGATGGTAAGACTTGCTTACTGTCACTCTATTTGGTTGTGTGGATGGTAAGACTTGCTTACTGTCACTCTATTTGGTTGTGTGGATGGTAAGACTTGCTTACTGTCACTCTATTTGGTTGTGTGGATGGTAAGACTTGCTTACTGTCACCCTACTTCGTTGTGTGTATGGTAAGACTTGCTTACTGTCACCCTACTTCGTTGTGTGGATGGTAACACTTGCTTACTGTCACCCTACTTCGTTGTGTGTATTGTAAGACTTGCTTACTGTCACCCTACTTGGTTGTGTGGATGGTAAGACTTGCTTACTGTCACCCTACTTGGTTGTGTGGATGGTAAGACTTGCTTACTGTCACCCTACTTCGTTGTGTGGATGGTAACACTTGCTTACTGTCACTCTACTTGGTTGTGTGGATGGTAACACTTGCTTACTGTCACTCTATTTGGTTGTGTGGATGGTAAGACTTGCTTACTGTCACTCTACTTCGTTGTGTGGAAGGTAACACTTGCTTACTGTCACTCTATTTGGTTGTGTGGATGGTAACACTTGCTTACTGTCACTCTACTTGGTTGTGTGGATGGTAACACTTGCTTACTGTCACTCTACTTGGTTGTGTGGATGGTAACACTTGCTTACTGTCACCCTACTTCGTTGTGTGGATGGTAACACTTGCTTACTGTCACTCTCCTTGGTTGTGTGGATGGTAAGACTTGCTTACTGTCACTCTACTTCGTTGTGTGGATGGTAACACTTGCTTACTGTCACCCTATTTCGTTGTGTGGATTGTAACACTTGCTTACTGTCACTCTACTTGGTTGTGTGGATGGTAACACTTGCTTACTGTCACCCTACTTCGTTGTGTGGATGGTAACACTTGCTTACTGTCACCCTACTTGGTTGTGTGGATGGTAACACTTGCTTACCGTCACCCTACTTCGTTGTGTGGATAGTAACACTTGCTTACTGTCACCCTACTTGTTTGTGTGGATGGTAACACTTGCTTACTGTCACCCTACTTGGTTGTGTGGATGGTAAGACTTGCTTACCGTCACCCTACTTCGTTGTGGGGATGGTAAGACTTGCTTACTGTCACCCTATTTCGTTGTGTGGATTGTAACACTTGCTTACTGTCACTCTACTTGGTTGTGTGGATGGTAAGACTTGCTTACTGTCACTCTACTTGGTTGTGTGGATGGTAAGACTTGCTTACTGTCACTCTACTTGGTTGTGTGTATGGTAAGACTTGCTTACTGTCACCCTACTTCGTTGTGTGTATGGTAAGACTTGCTTACTGTCACCTTACTTCGGTGTGTGGATGGTAAGACTTGCTTACTGTCACCCTACTTCGTTGTGTGGATTGTAAGACTTGCTTACTGTCACCCTACTTCGTTGTGTGGATGGTAAGACTTGCTTACTATCACTCGACTTGGTTGTGTGGATGGTAATACTTGCTTACCGTCACTCTACTTCGTTGTGTGGATGGTAATACTTGCTTACTGTCACTCGACTTGGTTTAGTGGATGGTAACACTTGCTTACTGTCACTCTACTTGGTTGTGTGGATGGTAATACTTGCTTACTGTCACTCTACTTCGTTGTGTGGAAGGTAACACTTGCTTACTGTCACTCTACTTCGTTGTGTGGATGGTAACACTTGCTTACTGTCACTCTCCTTGGTTGTGTGGATGGTAACACTTGCTTACTGTCACTCTCCTTGGTTGTGTGGATGGTAACACTTGGTTACTGTCACTCGTAATTCAACGAACAAGTGACTGAAAACTCGATGGCGATGTTTGCAGTCTTTGACCTTTTGTTTGTCTTTTACAGCAAATTCACTTTCTCTCTCACTCTCTCTCCCTCTCTCCCCCCTCTCTCTCTCTCTCTCTCTCTCTCTCCCTCTCGCACTCAACTCCGACTCTCCCCGTTCGTCTCTCCCCCCGTCTCTCTCTCTCTCTCTCTCTCTCTCTCTCTCTCTCTTTTCAACGAACAAGTGACTGAAAACTCGATGGCGATGTTTGCAGTCTTTGTCCTTTTGTTTGTCTTTTACAGCAAATTCACTCTCTCTCTCTCTCTCTCTCCCTCTCTCCCCCCTCTCTCTCTCTCTCTCTCTCTCTCCCTCTCGCACTCAACTCCGACTGTCCCCGTTCGTCTCTCTCCCCGTCTCTCTCTCTCTCTCTCTCTCTCTCTCTCTCTCTCTTTCGTTATGAGTTTCTCTCGTCTGTCCTCTACTCATGTCCGGCTGAGTTCTCTTTAGTCCCGTTTAACGGTCCCCTTTGATAAGTCCCGCGTCCTCTAGAGATTCCTTCCCTATTTGGACATCTCCGTTACTTAAAATATTCCTACCCCCCCCCACCCCACCTTTTTCCGTTTAAATGGATATTAACAAGCCCTTACTGTCCCGTAACCGTCGTAGTAGCCTCGTCACCGGCCGTGTAATCTGACCATTGGTCAGTATCCGTACTGTGGGATTTCCCCCCCTCCACCCCCCTCCACCCCCCTCATCCCTGTAACAACAAGGTCGACTACCGAGGTCTGAACAACCCACAGTATACTATATTGTTTGAAGAATACTAATTGAACTATTAAAACAAAAAAAAACTTTATAAATAGATTTTAAAAAAATGAAGGTACTGTTAGGTCCATGGAAAAAAAGACCGTGTGTATAAGGCAAAGAAAAGCCTGGACGTGTACACTGTGTGTAACTAGGGTAAGCATGGTCCGCACCCCCACCCCACCCAACCCCCCATCAGCCCGCCACTGACTTTACAGGACCCCTGCGAGCGCAGAGCTCTATTTGACCACGGTAAATGTCCACCTCTAGTGAATGAAGTATATGTCATCGTAGAGCGCAGAGCTCTATTTGACCACGGTAAATGTCCACCTCTAGTGAATGAAGTATACGTCATCGTAGAGCGCAGAGCTATATTTGACCACGGTAAATGTCCACCTCTAGTTATACGTTATCGTAGAGCGCAGAGCTCTATTTGACCACGGTAAATGTCCACCTCTAGTGAATGAAGTATACGTTATCGTCATCATAGGACCCTTTATGAAAATATCCCAGCTATAGTGCAGTGTGTCCCAACGTTGGGCCCACGCCCCGCAGGGGGCAATTTGATGGTTAATGGGGGACAATTTGGGAAGAAAAAAAAAAGAAGCTGTCTAGAATTTGAAAACCTACAGTCTACTACGATTTAAATTGTATTTTAAAAGGAGAATCGTTGGACTCTCAATTAAAATAAGAGTTTGAAGTGTTGAAAACAATTCAAATTTTGAAGAAAAAAAAAATGATGCGCATACTCCATAGGGGGCATACGAATTTTAGAAATGCTTAGGTGGGGCATGGGACAAAAAAAGATTGGGAAATACTGAAATGAACGGGTCTGTTAGTTGGGTCACGTGTGTAAGACCAACGTGACAGCTGCCTTGGACATTAATCGTACGGCATTTTTATAGTGCAAGCGCGAGGTTTTTGAAAGCCCTCCCCCCCCCCCCCCCCCCCCCCCTGGGTCTGTTAGTTGGGTCACGTGTGTAAGACCAACGTGACAGCTGCCTTGGACATTAATCGTACGGCATTTTTATAGTGCAAGCGCGAGGTTTTTGAAAGCCCTCCCCACCCCCCCCCCCCAGCCATTGTTCGGTGTTGTGCCGCATGCGTTCAAAGCTGTTAGTTTAATGTTATCTCAACATCACAAGGTTATGATGATACGAAAATATCCGAGAGGTTATGATGACACGAAAATATCCGAGAGGTTATGATGACACGAAAATATCCGAGAGGTTATGATGACACGAAAATATCCCAGAGGTTATGATGACACTAAAATATCCCAGAGGTTATGATGACACTAAAATATCCCAGAGGTTATGATGACACTAAAATATCCCAGAGGTTATGATGACACTAAAATATCCCAGAGCTTATGATGACACGAAAATATCCCAGAGGTTATGATGACACTAAAATATCCCAGAGGTTATGATGACACGAAAATATCCGAGAGGTTATGATGACACTAAAATATCAGAGCCCCCCCCTCCCCCTTGGCAGACGTACCGAAATTGACGGCCCTGGCTACGAGGTTTATTTGGCTTGTGGGGGGGGGTAGACATGCAGTGGAGTAGCAAGAACTTTGGGACGCCCTGGACGGTCGTTGATATTTGAACCCCCCCCCCCCCCCCCCCCCCCCCCCCATATTCAAGGAAAGCATATGCCATACGGAATACACAACAGCTTATGATCTGAATTTAGAACTATAAAGTGAAGACCGAAATGCTACCCCTTTCCGAGGGTGTCTTACTTTTATGACACATTTGTGACGATGGGGAAAGGGAGAGAGGGGTTCGAAAATCGATCAAAATAGAGTGACGTCAATTATGGATGGCCCTAAAGTTTCATAATTATAACATAAAAAGAAAGCCGAATAAGTTCGATTTCTTTTTCTTTTTGTTTCAATGTCCAGATCTATTTTACTGTTTTAGTTCGCAGACGAAGACTTTATGCCAATGATTGGATGTAGTCCAGCGTCTCAATCAGCTGTTTGATGACAATCACGCAAAATCCGGTTCGATTCTTGCATGTTATAAAAAAAAAACGTGGATGTATTTGTATTTAATTTAAAATGTTTGTTTTTTTAAAATTACTTTGACATTTTTAACAATCGGGTCAGTGGAATACTAAAATTTTAACAGCCAAACGAATATTTATTTCTTGAAACGTCTAGTATCATCTATGATGCCCCCACCCCCACCCACCCACACCACTACCACTAGTTTTTATATTGAATTAATTTAACAATCACATTAGTCCATAATTTGACCGGACTATGACTCAACATCTGATTCGCTGCTCTCTGGGGTCGATAAATAAATTGCAATCCATTAAATTATTATTTTTTATTTTTTTTTTGTATAAACCGACGTAGATTGGGATCAGCCAATCAGCGCAAGCCACCGAACCGGGGGTAATCTAAAGTAGGGTGGTTCCCTCACCACCCAACTACACCCAACACCTCTCCCACCAATATATATATAGATATTACTCTACCACAGGAATTATCAACTCTTATTTCTGCGACGTTCTCACTTTGCCAACACCATACAACCAGCAGTTTGCTTTCAGCTCCAGCGAGAAGTTTAGGGGAATCTATCAATATCATCTCTTACCTCAGACCCATCAGATCTTCTCAGACTCAAAGAGCATGTGGCGAATCATTGTTGCAGCTGCAATCCTGCAAATGGGTACAGCAGTCGCTACTTGTCCACCGCCGGTGGTAATTGGGGAATCGGTAAGTTGTATGTTGTAAGTCATATGTTGTAAGTTGCATGTTGCGAGATGCATGTTGTAAGTTTTATGTTATAAGTTTATGTTGTAAGTTGTATGATGTATGTTGTAAGCTGTATATTGTAAGTTGTATGCTGCAATTTGTACGTTGTAAGTTGTATGTTATAAGTTGATGGTTGTATGTTGTATAATGTATGTTGTAAGTTGCAGGCATTCCCAAAAGTGATTATGCTTATATTTGGTGTTGCTTCGCTCCGTGTCTCCCGGGGCTGCCAAAGTATTCTCTTACCATCATCACTTTGAATTAAAAGACAGTATTCTATTACCAACATCACTTTGAATTACAAGACAGTATTCTATTACCAACATCACTTTGAATTACAAGACAGTATTCTAATACCATCATCTCTTTGAATTACAAGACAGTATTCTATTACCACCATGACTTTGAATTACAAGACAGTATTCTAATACCATCATCTCTTTGAATTACAAGACATCATACTATTACCATCATCACTTTGAATTACAAGACAGTATTCTAATACCATCATCTCTTTGAATTACAAGACAGAATTCTATTACCATCATCACTTTGAATTACAAGACAGTATTCTAATACCATCATCTCTTTGAATTACAAGACAGTATTCTATTACCATCATCACTTTGAATTACAAGACAGTATTCTAATACCATCATCTCTTTGAATTACAAGACATCATTCTATTACCATCATCTCTTTGAATTACAAGACATTATTCTATTACCATCTGAATTACAAGACAGTATTCTATTACCATCTGAATTACAAGACAGTATTCTATTACCATCATCACTTTGAATTACAAGACAGTATTCTAATACCATCATCTCTTTGAATTACAAGACAGTATTCTATTACCATCATCACTTTGAATTACAAGACAGTATTCTATTACCATCATTACTTTGAATTACAAGACAGTATTCTATTACCAACATCACTTTGAATTACAAGACAGTATTCTATTACCATCATGACTTTGAATTACAAGACAGTATTCTATTACAATCATCTCTTTGAATTACAAGACAGTATTCTATTACCATCATTACTTTGAATTACACGACAGTATTCTATTAACAACATCACTTTGAATTACAAGACAGTATTCTATTACCATCATGACTTTGAATTACAAGACAGTATTCCAATACCATCATCTCTTTGAATTACATGACAGTATTCTATTACCATCATCACTTTGAATTACAAGACAGTATTCTATTACCATCATCACTTTGAATTACAAGACATTCTTCTATTAGCATCATCACTTAAAATTACAAGACAGTATTCTATTACCATCATCACTTTTAAATTACAAGACAGTATTCTATTACCATCATTACTTTGAATTACAAGACAGTATTCTGTTACCATCATCACTTTGAATTACAAGACATTCTTCTATTAGCATCATCACTTTTAAATTACAAGACAGTATTCTATTACCATCATTACTTTGAATTACAAGACAGTATTCTTTTACATCATTACTTTGAATTACAATTCAGTATTCTATTACCATCATTACTTTGAATTACAAGACGGTATTCTATTACCATCATCACCTTGAATTACAAGACAGTCTTCTATTACCATCATTACTTTGAATTACAAGACAAAATTCTATTAGCATCATCACTTTGAATTACAAGACAGTATTCTATTACCATCATCACTTTTAATGACAAGACAATGGTAATAGAATACTACCATTATTACTTTGGATAACAATGTAGCACTGTAGCACATGAGATCAATTAGCTTTTCAATTTATTTAGATTTACTTGAAATAGTGTAGATGAAAATCACACATCTACACCATTTTATCAGAAGTGTTCATTTCACCAGACGTTCGCTTTAATGCATTCTCACCAAATTGAAATATCGAAGGCCCACACACGTTTTCGTACACAATTATTTATAATGTTAAAATTAAAAGGGGATACTAGTAAAATGGAATAGTTTCACTATCTTTTGTTTAATGTGTCGTGATGATGTCTTGTCATAATGTGTCGTGATATGTCTTGTAATAATGTGTCGTGATGATGTCTTGTGATAATGTGTCGTGATGATGTCTTGTAATAATGTGTCGTGATGATTTCTTGTGATAATGTGTCGTGATGATGTCTTGTGATAATGTGTCGTGATAATGTCTTGTGATAATGTGTCGTGATGATGTCTTGTGATAATGTGTCGTGATGATGTCTTGTCATAATGTGTCGTGATGATGTCTTGTCATAATGTGTCGTGATGATGTCTTGTCATAATGTGTCGTGATGATGTCTTGTCATAATGTGTCGTGATGATGTCTTGTCATAATGTGTTGTGATGTTTCTTGTGATTATGTGTTGTGATGATTTGACTTTTGGAAGCCCCCTCCATTCAAAGTTGACTGTTGTTTTTTCGTTTTGTTGTTTATATCATGCCTTAGGGCCCTTTAAATATCAGAGCCAAAGTCTGATGGCTCTCATGAGTCGTTAATTCTCACAGTAGACCTGATATTAAGACACGTCAAAGTTATATTCGGTCTTAATGGTCATGACGAGACACGTCTTTCCATGTATTAGTCACGTGTTTAGTGACGAGATGCAGAGCTTGCTGTCTTGTGCTCATCTCCCCTTGATGATAAATGACTACTTGTTTGGGTATTGTCTCCCATTTCACCCCACGGGCCAGTGTAACTGATAGCAACTGATACCAATACACCAAACACCTACCGGTTTTTTTTTTCCCCCACGCTATAAGTTTATTCACGAACAATTCCTTAAACTATTCCTGCTATACAATTTACGACTGATGGCCAAGACGTTCTAGCCAAACACTAAGCAGCACACCAGTTAAACAGTCAGTATCGCACAACGGCCATCACTCCACCAAAACAACAACAAAACTAGCGCGTCATTTCCCCAACCCAAATACGTCACAAATATCTCCAACAATAGACACAGCCACACACAAAATCTTTAAACTTAACACCTTTTACATACCAAATATGAAAACAGTGATTCTCATACCCTTGACATTTAGTTTTTTTCCCGAAAGTTCTATTTTTAATTATTATTTTTTTTTTTAAACTTTAACACTTGTAGTTTAGTACACCGAGCTGAATCACTCACCGTAGCTCGATTGTTGCTCATCTTATGGTTGTCAAAAAAGTTACGAAAAACGTAAAGGCTGAATGAGCTTTAGTTTCTTAAAAATTCTTAGAGAGATTGGAGACTGTAAAAACATTTTTTTTTTTTAAATCACACAGACAGTAATGCGACTGAAAAAGAAGTATATTTCTTCATCAACAAGGGTGGTGGCAATGTCAGGGTGGTAACAATGTCAGGTTGGTAACAATGTGAGGGGGTGGGGTTACAATGTCAGAGTAGAAACAATGTCAGGGTGGTAACAGTGTCAGGGGTGGTGACTAGAGACCGACCGAACTTCGGCTTCGGTTTCGGCGCCGAAAGTAGCCATTTTTAGCTAAGCGATCTTGATGAAAAAAATTAAGCGATCTTCAACAACAAAAGAAGTGATCTTTAAGAAAAAAACTAAATGATCTTTAAGAACAAACTAAACGATTTTTAATAAAAAACTAAAAGATCCATAAAAACAAACTAAATGATCTTTAAGAACAAACTTAATTATCTTTAAGAACAAACTGAATGATCTTTAAGAACAACTAAGCGATATTTAAGAACAAAATCATTGATCTCTAAGAACAAACTAAGCAATCTTTATGAACAAGCTAAACGATCTTTAAGAACAAACTAAACGATCATTTTTGATGTATGCAGAATGTATGCGGGAACGAATTTTAAAACATCTAAATATTTCATTTTCAGTTTCAGCTTCGTTTTCGGCCGAAAGTCATTTTTTAACTTTCAGCCTATTTTTGGTTTCGGCCGAAAGTCATTTGAAACTTTCGGCCTATTTTCGGTTTCGGCCAAAATTCATTTTAAACTTTCGGCTTATTTTCGGTTTCGGCCGAAATCTGAAAATCACTTTCGGTCGGTCTCTAGTAGTCAGGGTGGTGACAATGTCTGGGTGGTAACAGTGTCAGGGTGGTGACAATGTCAGGGGTGGGGACAATGTCGGGGTTGTGACAATGTCAGTGTGGTGACAATGTCAGGGTGGTAACAGTGTCAGAGTAGAACCATGGTCAGGGTGGTAACAGTGTCAGGGGTGTTGACAATGTCGGGGGTGGTAACAATTTCAGGGAGGTGACAATGTCAGGGTGGTGACAATGTCAGGGTGGTAACAGTGTCAGGGTGGTGAAAATGTCAGGGGTGGTGACAATGTTAGGGGTTAACAATTTCAGAGTAGAAACAATATCAAGGGTTGTGACCATATCAAGGGCTGTGACATTATCAAGGGTTTTGACAATAGCAAGGGTTGTGACAATTTCAAGGGTTGTGAAAATATCAAGGGTTGAGAAAATGTCATGGATTGGGAAAATGTCAAGGGTTGTGACAATATCAAGGGTTGTTACAATATCAAGAGCTGTGACAATATCAAGGGTTGTGACAATATCAAGGGTTGTGACACTATCAAGGGTTGTGACAATGTGAAGGGTTGGGGCAATATCAAGGGTTGTTACAATATCAAGGGTTGTGACAATATCAAGGGTTGTGAGTTAGTTGTGACTATATCAAGGATTTTGAGAATATCAAGGGTTGTGACAATGTCAAGGGTTGTGACAATATCAATGGTTATGACAATATCAAAGGTTGTGACAATTTAAATGGTTGTGACAATATCAAAGGTTGTGACAATTTCAAGGGTTGGGACAATATCAAGGGTTGGGAAATATCAAGGGTTGTAACAATATCAAGGGTTATGACAATATCAAGGGTTGTGAGTTAGTTGTGACTATATCAAGGATTGTGAGAATATCAAGGGTTGTGACAATGTCAAGGGTTGTGACAATATCAATGGTTATGACAATATCAAAGGTTGTGACAATTTCAATGGTTGTGACAATATCAAAGGTTGTGACAATGTCAAGGGTTGGGACAATATCAAGGGTTGGGAAATGTCAAGGGTTGTGACAATATCAAGGGTTGTTACAATATCAAGAGCTGTGACAATATCAAGGGTTGTGACAATATCAAGGGTTGTGACACTATCAAGGGTTGTGACAATGTGAAGGGTTGGGGCAATATCAAGGGTTGTTACAATATCAAGGGTTGTGACAATATCAAGGGTTGTGAGTTAGTTGTGACTATATCAAGGATTGTGAGAATATCAAGGGTTGTGACAATGTCAAGGGTTGTGACAATATCAATGGTTATGACAATATCAAAGGTTGTGACAATTTCAATGGTTGTGACAATATCAAAGGTTGTGACAATGTCAAGGGTTGGGACAATATCAAGGGTTGGAAAATATCAAGGGTTGTAACAATTTCAAGGGTTGTGACAATGTCAAGGGTTGTGATAATATCAAGGTGTAGACAATATCAAGGGTTGTAACAATTTCAAGGGTTGTGACAATGTCAAGGGTTGTGACAATATCAAGGGTTGTGACAATGTGAAGGATTGTGACAATTTCAAGGGTTGTGATAATATCAAGGGTTGTGACAATATCAAGGGTTGTGACAATATCAAGGGTTGTTTAGTTAGTTGTGAAATATCAAGGGTTGTGACAATGTCTCGTTCAACTGAAAATGTTGAAAAATCATTTAATCGAACCTGAGACATTGATGACTTCAGGTAAGATTTTTTTTTTCAATCAACTTTTATTTGAACAACCTCTCTTTTCATTTGCTACGATTACCGGCACTGCCAATATTCTTTTGTATACATCGCAGCAAAGGCTTTGGAAGGGATGTGGAACTGCACTTTTTTTTTTCCTTACGTGGATGACATTTGGAAAAAATCGTGGAAGCGGCGATAAAATTCTTAAAAACGCTACTTAAAATTCATCTTAACTTTCATACTAAACACTCGCCTTAAACACTCATCTTTAACACTCATCTTAAACATTCATCTAAACACCCATCTTAAATACTCATCTAAACACTCACCTTAAACACTAACCTTAAACATTCATCGTAACACTCATTTAAAAACTCATCTTAAACACTCATATGTGTACTCATCGTAACACTCATATTAAACACTCATCGTAACACTCATCTTAACACTCACAGTAACACTCATTTAACACTAATCTAAACATTCATCTTAAAAACTCATCTTAACACTCATCTTAACACTATCTTAAACACTCATCAAAACACTCATCTTAAACACTCATCTTAAACACTCATCTTAAACACGCATCTTAAACAATCATCGTAGCACAAATCAAAACACTTTTTTTTTTTTTTTGACACAATTTATTTACTTTCTTGATCAAAGGTTCAAGTCCAGTGCCCTACATTTAACACCGTCTGTGCTGTCGCGGACACTGATGCCAACAACTGCACAACGCAGATTGAACATGTGTGTCGATGCGGAAGTGACGATGGAACCACGGCGTGTCCAGTCAAAAATCCTGAATTCAAACTGTTTGAGAAACCAAACACTTAGTAAGAGCGCCAGTTCTTTATTTAGATTGATTAAAGGCAACGTTCAGATTTATTGAACTGTATCATAACTCATTCTTTGATGATCGTTGATCAAGAAGACTTTTTAAACACCTTGATCAAGAAGACTTTTTAAAAACCTTGATCAAGAAGACTTTTTAAACACCTTGATCAAGAAGACTCGTTAAACACCTTGATCAAGAAGACTCGTTAAACATTTTGATCAAGAAGACTTGTTAAACACCTTGATCAAGAAGACTGTTAAACACCTTGATCAAGAAGACTTTTTAAACACCTTGATCAAGAAAACTTTTTAAACACCTTGATCAAGATGACTCGTTAAACATCTTGATCAAGAAGACTTGTTAAATATTTTGATCAAGAAGACTTGTTAAACACCTTGATCAAGAAGACTTTTTAAACACCTTGATCAAGAAGACTTTTTAAACACCTTGATCAAGAAGACTTTTTAAACACCTTGATCAAGAAGACTTTTTAAACACCTTGATCAAGAAGACTCGTTAAACACCTTGATCAAGAAGACTCGTTAAACATTTTGATCAAGAAGACTTGTTAAACATTTTGATCAAAAAGACTCGTTAAACAACAATCGTCATTAGCGGGTTTTTTTAAAAATTTATTTGAGATGTAAGCAAAGGGTTGGTGGGTGAAAAGCGACTTAAATATAAATGAATCTATCTATGTATCTATGTATCTATGTATCAATGTATCAATGTATCAATGTATCAATGTATCAATGTATCAATGTATCAATGTATCAATGTATCAATGTATCAATGTATCAATGTATCAATGTATCTATGTATCTATGTATCTATGTATCTATGTATCTATGTATCTATGTATCTATGTATCTATGTATCTATGTATCTATGTATCTATGTATCTATGTATCTATGTATCTATCTATGTATCTATCTATGTATCTATCTATGTATCTATCTATGTATCTATCTATGTATCTATCTATGTATGTATGTATCTATCTATCTATCTATCTATCTATCTATCTATCTATCTATCTATCTATCTATCTATCTATCTATCTATCTATCTATCTATCTATCTATCTATCTATCTATCTATCTATCTATCTATCTATCTA
>CAXITT010000518.1:212755-238933 GCA_964033795.1 Lymnaea stagnalis | reverse complement strand
AAAAAGGAAAAGATAAAATTTAAGGTAAAAACGTTTTAAAAATGTAAAAAAAAAAAAAAAAAAAATTACGTACAATGAAAACATTAAACTTTATGGATGAAACTTAACTTTTCTCGTCTTTAAAAGATGCAAACAATATCTCCACATTGTTGATTAAAAGATGGCAAAATGTCAAAGTCTAGTCTAGAGTTGACGAGTGAAACAATTTGTGTTTAAAAAGACATGTGATCCTCCACCACCACCCCCGCACCCACCCCCGCACCCACCCCACATCAAATTTAAAAATAAAATAATAAATAAAACATAATAAAACGGATAGCGAAGAGTGACCCTATCAATTGTTCTGGGCGTGAGATCTAAAGACTGTCAGCCCCCAACCTTCAAAACTAAAATCATGAAATTAAAATAAAAACCTGTTCATTTCAGCTGCCTTTCAGGGCAAGTTTTAGCCCCGCCCCCTTCTTTCGAGATCAAACAAAAACAGACTGCAGTCAGCCAAAATGCCGTCCGGGTGGACGCCGCCCCCCCCCCTTTCCTACGCCAGTGCTTGCTTTTGACGCCACTTTAAGGGCACACAATTCAGTAGCCGCGCCCGCCATTGATTAAAAAGTTAAAAGTCGATAACGTATTTTGATCCCGTAACGAAAGCCAATAGCCTATCTGGCATGTTCAATCAAATGTCAGCATTACCGGTAAAAGAAGTGGTCTCCACCAATGGTCCACCTTTCAAATCCTTTTTTTTAATGAAGAAAATAAAATGCATTATTTCAGATCCCTGTAAACCAGCCCCTTGAACGCCATGATGTGTTCCGACGACTCTCGAAACAAAGCGCTACTGCATCTATGAAAAGAAAACAAAAAACAGAATTGTGCAAGAGATCAGTCTGTTTTTGTTCTTGTTTTTTTTACCATTTTGCCCCTTTTTATCTCTAGAAATAATAAAGGAAATGTAACTTTAATTATTTTTTTTTTTAAAATTCGTATTTCAAAAAGAAAAGAAGAAAGCTGAATAAAAAAGAAATTCAATCAAACATTGTCTTTGTTATAACGCTGATTATGAATAATCATCAACGTTTCCCACACTTTTTGGACCCAGTCCCCACCTGAGCACCTAACAAGTTTTTATGGGCCCCCCCCCCCCCCCCCCCCAACACTTTAAAGAAGGCTGCCACTATTCGCACCCATGTACCAGAAGTGAGAGGTTGGGATTTAAAAAAAACACAACTATTTTAAAATATTAGTTTTGGGTTTGTAAGACAGAATGAGGCATCAAATGAAAGATAATTGAGTGGAATAAATGTTTGTAAACTTACTTCTTCAGTTTAACTAAAATAAACTACCACAAATGACATCATGATAGCATTGAGTCTAATGGGACCCAGGTGTGAATGGCAGCGCCGCCAGTTATCTGATGATCAGTCAGCGTGATGGCTTTTCTTGGAGTAATCAGTCAGTGAGATGGCTTTTCTTGGATTTATCAGTCCTGTAAGATGGCTTTTCGTGGATTCATCGGTCCATTGAAATGGCCTTTCTTGGATTCATCAGTCCAATGAGATGATTCTTGGGAAGGGGGTCAAATATAAAAAAAACAACAACATTGAAGCAGAGGCTAACTAGGCGTGTCATTGGCTAACTAGGCATGGCAATGGCTAACTAGGCGGGTCATTGGCTAACTAGGCATGACAATGGCTAACTAGGCGGGTCATTGGCTAACTAGGCATGGCAATGGCTAACTAGGCGGGTCATTGGCTAACTAGGCATGGCAATGGCCAACTAGGCGTGTCATTGGCTAACTAGGCATGGCAATGGCTAACTAGGCGGGTCATTGGCTAACTAGGCAAGGCAAAGGTTTTCTAGGCGTGGCTAACTAGGCATGGCATTGGCTAACTAGGCGTGGCGTTGACAGGCACTAATTAGGCTTTGCATTTCTCGGAGCTAACTAGTGGTGGCATTCCGGGGGGGGGGGGGGGCTTACCAGGCATGAAATTTTAAAAAATTGTTTTCGCCAAATTCACTTATAGTCTTAGCAGCTACATTTTAATCTGATTGTAGGATCATGCTTATTAAGAGTTATGCCCGGGCAGAACCCAGAATATTGCCTGCCTGATTTAATCCACCTTCTGTTTTTAGGGATAGTAAAGGGGGCACCGTTAGTGCCCCAACATCTGTGTGCCCAAACATCTGTTCCCATTTAATCATGCAAAAGGTGGAAGGTAGGTAAAACAGGTCAAAACTCAACTCCAGCATTTATGTGGAGAGACAGCTGTGGCCAACCCAAACAAATCATAAGTAAAAGACAAAACATGGAACAAAAACAAAAGGTTTTCAGTGATTAATTTTAATTAATTTTTTTTTTTTTTGTAAACAAGTACAAACTTTTAACCTTAACATTAACGATTAACAACGCAACACTAGGAACATTCAAGCAGAGCCAAGTTTTTGTTCTCTCATCCCAATCTGGCTCATCTCTCTCTGTGGTTAACCAGCCATCCCATGCAATGGAACTGAAATAACCAACAATCCACTTGTTATGTAACTGGAATAACCAATAGTCCCATGCTAAGCAACTTGAATTACCAACTGTCTTATGCTGTGTTACTGTTGAAAAGAAAAGGAAACTAATTCATATCACCACTTTCTCACTGAAAGTTACATTATTCATTTGTATAACTTTGTAGAGCATTAAGTGAAATTGCTTGTTGTATGTCGTCAACTTGACTATTACAAACCTCAAGTTACTATATAAATTTGAAAAATGAAAATTTCTTCAGGAATAAAAAACAACATTTTTTTCCCCCCTCAACCTTTAAACATTTCTTTGAAGGCTTATGTTTCCTCCAAAATTACACGGCAACTTGTTCATTCCTTTCATCTAAAATAACATAGATTACACACAGCACTTCAGTAAAAAAAAAATATTTAATCAACTGGGCATTTTCACTTTTGGTACTTGTAAAAAATAAAATTACCAAAAAAAAGAAAAAAAGAAAAAAAAGAAAGAAACATAACCTACAGGATTCTAATCTCACAATTCCTGTTCAGCTTCTTCAAGAATAAATGTGCCACTTGTCTTGGTTAGCTAAGAGCATTTACACACAAGCCCCACACAACAAACAAGATCAGGTCCTGTTGTCAAGCTCTTGCAAATGTAATCACAACAGGATTAAAATGAAATACTAATAAAATCGGCATCACAACCTTTGATTATAGTGAAGACTGACAGATCAAAACAAGTAAAAAAAAAAAAAATATTTAAATAAACTTTCAAAAGAAATATTTTAAAAATTAGATAAATGAGATTGTAAATGAGTTTCTTTACAGTTATCAACACACAAAGAGGCATAAAAGCAGAAGCTGAAGCAACTGTTGGGCACGGCTGATTTAGTTAACCGGAGCGACTGCCCTTACTTGATGATCAATTTAAAAGGGTTAAGAAAAAAAAAGCCATGTAACTTCAAATTAAGTTTCAGATCTTTGTCTCTCAAGCTTTTCACAATGACAAGTTCTAACATCAATTAAGTACATTTGGCTAAATTTATATGAAGATTTGAACAAAAAAATAAGTATATAAAATAACTACCATCAGTAACTTAAGCATTAAAAATTTAAAAAGTAACTAGACTTAAGGTAATTTAATGTATTGTAATGAAATTAAAAAGGATGAATACAGAATTTACAGTGGAACTGCCTAAATTCACATTTGAGTAGGCTTTTGTGATATTTTAAACCATGGTAATATCTCATGAACACAACATAATTAAGTTCACAGATGTTGACAAAATGCAAATTTCCCCTCAAACAAGCAACAAAAATTGCATGTCACAGATAATCTGTACAAATCTTTTGTGCACACTTCATGGTCATAAATTCGGCCTAAAATAATTTTAGCAAGGTCTTTAAGACTAAAGTCTTTCAAGAGGGGATAAAATACATCAACTTTGCACATTAAATTTTTTAGCAAAAAGTCTATTTTGATTTTTCAAAATTTAAAATCCAATTTTGTAGATCTTTTTCAAAGAGTTTGAATTTTAGAAATTATAAGAGTAAGCATGAATAACAATTAGGTGTTATGGGTCATCTGAAACAACACATATTTCTGTATTGTAAAAAAAAATAAAAACACATTTGTAAAAATCACTAAAATATTTGACAAAACAATGTTTAAAAAATTTAAGATGAATCCCTTAAAAAGGCTTAATCTGAGACTAAAATGTAAATGTATATTACTAGTCAATAAATAGTAAATATCTGTGTAAATACCTTCAGATTTGATTATTGTTTTCTAGAGATAAACTAACTACTGAGGGCTATAACAAACTCATGAGTACACAAAGTCTATCCTTGATCCCATGTTGACTATGAAACAACAAAAAGCGGATTTTGTTCCACCAAAGCAAAAAGATTTTCAAACTATACAAATAAATAAATAAAGGTTGCAGCACAGTGATGGCAAGAAACTATTATAATAACATTTGCCTGTAAAAAAAAACAACAAAAAAAAACAACAACCCGGGTTTTAATACCTTCAACATTACACATTAAGTTAACCACAGAGTCAATTTTGATTCTTATTAATTTTTTTTAAAGAATTCATTTACATGCGCACTAATAACTTGAAATGAAGTAGCAGTGACTTGATAATGGGAGAAATGGAAGATACTGAAGGTCAATACCCACCAATGCAAGGATGGAAATTTTAAGAATGTCAGCAGCACCATTTGAAATTATATGTTGTCTATACATTTTATAGAGTTGTTTTTTTTGGTCAGTAAAAAAATTGTCAAAAAACATTCTTAACAAAAATGGATGTTTGAGGAGAAAAGTTTAAAAATTCATTTCAAAGTTCTCTCTTCCTCCATTGACATGATTGTTTACTTTTGTATATTGTTCCAGTGAAAAAACAAATATTTAAAAAAATTGATAAGCATATATAATGTAAGTTTGTCCCCTTGGAATGCCTTGCATATATTTTTGGGACTATGGTAAACAACACTGGAAGAACAATAATTAAATGAAAATAGTTGAAATTCAAGAACCTGATAATAAACAACATTTATTTCCTGCTACATTATTTAGGCAAATATATATAATTTATGAATTTTTTTAAAAAATTCAACAACTTGTTAGTGTTTTGTTAATCTAATTTTGATAATTTTTTTTTTTAAATGTGCTTCTTTCTTTTTCCATCAGATAAAGCTGTATTTGCAGAACAATAGAAAGCCTAAAAACATACATAAGATTTTCCCTTTTTTTTATCTCCTCTCCATTTTATTGCTCTCAACAGATTAAAATTTAATTATTTTTTTGTTACCACTCTTTGTTTTACTATAAACAAACAAAAAAACACATGGTACTATAAATATCTGACACTACATGATTTCTAGCAAGAATAATTTAGTAGTGTCTGTAAAAAGGAAATTTAAAATTGTATTTTATACTTTAAAACAAGGTCTGATGTAATGATGTATTAAATATACACATGCCAAAACACATACATGGGTATCCAGATTAATCATGGTTATATAAATTAAAATAAATTATTATAAATTCTTAACAAGCTTTAAGCAGATTTGTTGTTAAAAATATGTAATGTAAGACATGTGAATATTTTTTTTTTAAGTTTTTTTTTTAAAAACTTCTTTGCCTTGTCCACTTTAATAAAATACATTTAGTAGTCTCTCTTTAAAAAAGACAATTATCATGATGAGATATTCTTTTCTCCAAGTCTAAATGACATAAGGGTAGTTTAGTATAGTAGATCAGCGGTTCACAAATTGTGGTATATTCATATACAAGAAGCTATATTTCAAAATTGGGGTGGGGGGGTGTGTGTGTGTGTGTGTGTTAAATAAAATGTGTAATCAAGGTGAATGGGAGCCGTTGTATTAGATGATGAGATTAGATACATTCAAAATGTACATATTAAATCTAATCCTATTACCCCCTAAAAATTTTCAAGAATTGCCGACATTTTGATTATTTTTCCATAATATATTTCATACAAATTAAGTACAGGATGCTCAGAGACTCTGTAAACACAATAAGTCATTTCCATTGCTGCAACATTGTGCATCCCTTTAAAAATTTAAAGCCATATCTTGAAACATTGTCATTTATCAACATACAAATATAAATTATTGTAGCTTAAATTAGTTTTATGTATGCATAAATGTTGCATTTATGATAAAGCAATGCATATTAAGTACATATGTTGAGAAAAAAATGACCATGGCCATAAAAACGGGGAACTAAAAAAAAGTCTTTTTTACAACTGCCAGCGTCAATCAACATTTTTCAAATAATACCCCAGAGTACCACAGCCTGATAATTGTTCTTAATTTTATTTCACAGTAATGCCTAAGTAGCGGCCCTTGTTCTCTGATAACTGCACCTAATAAATGATTGAGTAAGGGATTAAGCTGCAGCAATGGTAACAAAAACTACTAATTATTCAAACATCTATCAGCTCAGCTAGGAATTCTAATTTTTGAATGAAGAATTCGTTGTTTATCTCAGTTATTCAGCAGATCAATTTCTATTGGAGCAGACAAAAATATTTTTTAAACATGGCCTCCAAATATAAAGTTCATTTTGATCAATAATCCTCCTCCCACTCAACACACTAGTTGCATCTTCATGGTTGACCCTACCACAGTTCAGACCTCTGCAGATGGGGCAAATGTTTCTTGGCACTGTCTGGTCGCTGCTGTTGGACGGGGCTGCCGTGCATGATGGCAGACATCTCATCCTGATTTCTGGCTTTCTCCATGTTGCGGACTCCGTCCAGGCGGACTCGGTTCGGTGGAGTCTTACGTCTGGAATACAAGATCATATAAAAGTTTAGATAGATAAAAGGGGAGGTATTCAGGGTATTACTGGGCGCCTACTGCTTGCTTCATTAATATGAAGGTAATGGAGTTGGTCTCCTTAAGTAAATGCTTCAAGTTTTCTAACTTTTCATTTTGTGATGCTGGCAGTTTTCTGTAAGATAACTCAGTGTTACTGAGTTGCCATCAGTTTTCTGCGAGACAACTTACGAGTTCTCCGATACCGTCATGTGTTTAAGCACTTTGGGTGTCTTCTTCTGTGGCAAGTCATGGTTGTTCTGGAGAATAATCTCATTGATAGAGTCAGCGCTGTTCTTCTGGGCAATGCCTTCACCTTCAGGTCGCATGCGGTGCTGGGGCGGGTCCTCATCCCAACCACTGGAGAAAGATAGGACAACATTTCAGAGTCCATGTGTTTTTAGTTTCTTGTCATTTTCACGAAACTCAAAGACATATTTATTGGTTTCCAAATGGTTGTTTAAGTAGCTCGGCATATTTCATTTTTACTCAATGATCTCTATTTAGAATGAATTTATAAAAAAGGGTGAGGGGGGCGCTGGAGAGATCCCTGGAGAGGTCACCCAGCCCCTGAAAAGTGCATGCAATGCTCTAAGGGAACCTTAGGGTCAAGATCATCCCACTTTGGCGTGTCATTTTTGTTTTGGCCAAGAGACTGTAGTAAATACATGGGTTTTTCCCTTTGCCTTGACTATCTCAAAATCACAAATAATGCAGTCCTCTGTTTTTTTACAAAATCTTTATTAACTTTAAATGGATGATTTAAAAAAATACATTTTGGTTTGGACATCACATCCTAATTCAACTTTTGTTGTCTTCGATTTTTAAAATGCCAAAAAAAAAAAGAAACTGTTTGAAACAGATGGCAGCACATCCAGCAACAACTTCAGTTTAACAATAGCAAAGAAGTTTGCAGAAAGTAATGGCACATTTTTTTATCTTAAATGTTCATTCTTTAAACACAATTTTTTTCTCATATTTTCTCATTAAGCCATAAGTTGGGTTTTGATTTGATGGAATATTCTTTGACAAACTGACTCAGCTGCCCCCCCCCCCCCCACACACACACACACATTAAAACACTTGCCTTGTTGTGCATGCAGGCCAGGGAAAAGATCCAACATAATTAAGCCATAAATTGGGTTTTGATTTGATGGAATATTCTTTGACAAACTGACTCAGCTGCCCCCCCCCCCCCACACACACACACACATTAAAACACTTGCCTTGTTGTGCATGCAGGCCAGGGAAAAGATCCAACATAAATATTTATTTAGCTTTCATTTGAAGTATGGATAAACTAAATTAACCAAGTTTTTTTTCTTGACTACATTCATTACAAGCTTATCTATTTATCTATTTTTCCAATTTTCATGACTTATTCGGTGTTCTAATTTATTCAAGTCAATGTTAAACAGCTGTCTCCACTAACCTGCCCGAAGACTCTTGATGTAAACGCCCCTGCTTGGGCTCCCTAGGTGTCTTGGTGCCCTCAAGCCTCATCAAGGGCCCCATGCGCTCACCTTTGTGCTTCTCTGCAATCTTTTGAAGACATTATACAATTAGCTCAGTTTCCCATCTGTGAGAGGTCTCCTAGCATAAATTATAATGACTAACTGTTAGGGGCTAGCGTGTTTTCCTTTGCAGTAGTCAATACAACATTCATACCAGAAGTCAGTAACTTTTTGCCATGGTAAAGGACAAGTGCCAGGATGTAATAACAAAGGGCAAGGGCACTTTGTAACCAACAGAAACAATTGCTGATGTCGATAACATAATGGTATTTTAAAAGCCGATTTAGCCAGAGCCTCATACCGCTTGAGAATTTGTACAGGTTTACCTCAGAGTTTGGTGAGCCTGGGTAAATTACCCCGAATGGGGTAAAAATAAAAATATTGAGGGTAATGAGAGCTCAATAAACATAAATGGTATTTTATAAACCTTGCGACAAAGAATTTTCTGTCTGATTAAAACTGTATCTGGCCAGTGTAAAAGATAACGCACCCGGCATGTTGTTGTCAGTAGTGGCCTGGCAGTTAGCATAGCTGCACATCTTGTCTTAGATACCACTCTGCAATTTCGGCCTAGATGTCTAATGTTTTATCTAACGCTAAATATTTAGAGGCTTCCATTAATTTTTTAAATTTCATTTATTAAGTACTTTTAAAAAAATAATAACAATTGTATATGTGCATTAATAGATTTAATGAGCCTTGTTTTCTAACATCCATAAATGATGTCTTGCCTTTTTGCCTGACCCCCCCCCCCCCACAACCATCTGCCAAACTTCATACATTTTCAACACAATTAGGCAGCTGTTGTATTGGCCTAGTTAGCTAGCTGTTGTACTGACCTAGTTAAGTAGCTAGCTGTTGTATTGGCCTAAAAAGTAACTTAACAACTAAAGCTGAAAGAGCCCGTGGCAGACCACCAACCTCTTCAGCACCAATTCCAAATCTGTGCTTGGGGGGAAATTCATTGGCAGGAATGGGTGCAGAGCTGTAGTGGTCAAGGAGAACTTTCGTTGATCCCTGCCCCCTTTGTAGATATTCTTCTGCGTCTGCACCTTTCACCTACAAAAAAAAAAAAAAACAGACTTAGGAAAATTCCTTTTTAAATCCTTTATATTAACTTCCCTTTTGTTTGTGTGTTTCTTTCTTTGTGGCAAAAGCCAAATCTTCTGAAGGCATATTGAAGGCATATTGACCCACTTCCCGTCATCCTATGGACCTGAAACTTGGCACATAGTTTGTTTTCAAATCACATACTATTATATAAATTTTGAACAAAAATGCATATTAAGGATTTCTACGAAAAACTTTGTTTATAGGGGTTTTATTACTAAAGTAAGTATTTCTGAAACCAATGTTGTCCAGCCGCTGGAAGGAAAGAAGGAAAGGTCACAAGGTTAAACACCACTCCTTAAACTGTAAATATTAAGTCTGTGATAAATCTTAAGTTGTGTCAAAAAGATACAAATCAAGCACAAAAACAAGTTTAGGGCCACCTTTTATTTAATTTTATTTATCACTGATAAAATCAATATCATTTCTGTGCAATCCCTTCTTCAAAAGACTAAACATATATAATACAGGATACAACAGAATATAATATAATACAAATAATACATCATCAGAACAGCTGGTCCCAAAACTGTGCCTTTTAATCTACTCAAGCTTTATCACAGACTTAATTCTTTATTGTTTGAGGGGTGGTTTTTAACCTTGTAACTTTCTTTCTTAGAACCATCATCAAATTTTTTGGTGGTGCCCATCTGTCACAATATGACGATGGTGTAGAATTCGCGGGACTAAATCCACAAGATCTGGGATTATTCTTTTTAGAATTAAAAGCAAATTGCCTCTCTTCTGAATAACCCAATGGAACTTCATGTGGATGTTACATGAGTTGTCGGAATGTTTAATTGTGCCAATGTTATCTGCCTATGGGACTCCATCTCTGGGTTTCATCTTTTGCTTGACTGGCCTATGGTGGGGATTGAACTTCAAACCATGAACTTAACATTGGCTCAGTTTATATCACTCAGCCACCCAGCACCCAATAATCTAATTCAACTGAGCCTGCCCAAAATAAGGCCCGCCAGCACCCACCTTGTGGCCCTCGAAGTAACAAAATATTCTTTATTATTATTATTTTCTTAATAGCTTTCCCCCTGTCCTATTTTCTTTCACCCCGCACAAGTTTTTCATAAAGTGTTACTGCCCGCCTTACATTTTGAGTTGTGCAGGCCTGATTTAATTACTTTATGTCTTATAAAACATAGACCCCTCAGCCATCCAGCTGTCTAAACTGAATCAATCGCAAGCTTGTGGACTGGAGTTCAACCCCGACCAAAAGCCTAGTCAAGCAAAAAAAAACCCAAAAGCTCTTTGGGTGGATGGGACTAGTTATCCTTGGATTGTAACTCATCTAAGAGAAGGAAAACTCTGAATTCAAACCCAAAGATGGGGTCCCGTGCTGTATGGCATTGACCAAAGGCTAAGTGTGATAGATAGCGTCTCACACCATGGCAGCACACGATCCTAAAGCGCTATCGTCGATGACAAGGTTAACCTTCGCACTGCAAGAGAAAACTGTCTAATAATGTATGGACCAGGAGAGGTATCAGCATCCAAACTAAAATGGAAGTATATAAGGCGGCTGTGCTCCCTACGCTTCTCTATGCCTGAGAAATGTAGATGGTCTATTAACACCATGCAAGAATGTTGAACCACTTTTCATACACCAAGTCTCAGGTAAATCTTAAACACCAAATGACAGGACAAGGTCCCAGACGCTGGGGTTCTCACACAGGCAGGTCTCCCCAGCATCTTTACCATTTTAATGCAGTCCCCGTTTCGCAAATATTGGCTGACGGCTTGTCCAAAAGAATATTCTATGGCGAGCTTGAGCTAGCGGACATAAGAAATGCTTTAAAGACAATCTAAAAGCATTATATTTTAACGCTAACACATGGGAAGAAACTGCAAAGTATCAAGCATCATGTCGTTCCTCTGTACGCAAAGGCCCCACACAG
The DNA here is from genome assembly GCA_964033795.1 of Lymnaea stagnalis. Classification (NCBI taxonomy): domain Eukaryota; kingdom Metazoa; phylum Mollusca; class Gastropoda; family Lymnaeidae; genus Lymnaea; species Lymnaea stagnalis. The sequence continues at coordinate 227,551 of CAXITT010000518.1, read as the reverse complement.
CAATCAGCCAATAGAACAGTGGCTGCAGAGCACAATAGGCATGCCAGAAAACCCCGGGTTAACTCTGCACCTGGAGACGTCCCATCAATCCCTTGCAATTACCGCACAAGGACATTTTGTGCCAGAATCTGCCTCATCAGCCATCAGCGCACCCACAGCCATTATTACAATTAATATATATGATGATTAAAGTGGTCATTTTTTATTTTGACTGATGAACTATATCTTTATATAATAATAATAATAATAAAGTTTATTTCAAAAACATGCTTCATCTACAAAGGCTCGAAGCGTGGTACAAAGTCAACATCAGCAACAACAACAAAAAAAAAAAATTTTTTTTTTTTTTTTTTTTTTTTTTTTTTTTTTTTTTTTTTTTTTTTTTAAAAGAAAATGACATTCACATAATGAAAATTCTGGTAACTCCTGCGATGCTACTGGTGCCAAGCTGTATCATTCAGATATGATGTTCCCTTGGGTTATCCAGATGCACCGAGGAGGGTGATTTGCTGTTTAGGGAACCAGCTTATCCTCCTTAAAAAAGAAATCCCAGGACTTGTAATTTCATCCTGCCAAGTCTACACCAGGTTACATTGTGGTGGACAGATGCCAGTATATCACATAACTTAAGCTTAAAGCAATCTCAAAGCTACCTAAATAAAATTTCAGTAGGGACTGTGCTCACCTTCGGCACTGGTCGAGGTGACACCTCAAGGTTTCCATAGTTCTCAATCAGATTCTTCATCCCATCCCCTTGGTTCCCGGCAGCATTTTCCTGTGCCTCGGGCTTCACTCCCCTGGGGTGAAGGTTCCTGGAAACGGGCGGGTTGGCGTAGCCTTGCATGTTCTCGTTCATGGAGCCCCGGTTTTTCAAGGCGTTGTCACGAGCAGCATCAGACCGGAGACGGGCGTCGGGTTTAGCGTCAGAGGTGGGGTTGTTGTTGTGAGCGAACCAGTCGGAGGCTTTGTGGTTGCGCTCATAGTTCTCGCGGCCTTCAACGTGCACTCGGGGGTTGCCGATGAGGGGCTCATCTGTGCTTGGGGAACTAAAGTCGTTCATGATTAATAAGTTTTTGCAAAGGGGCTGTGTCCAAGAAAAATATTTTTTTTCTCAGCCTCGGTCTGGAGATTGTTTATTTCTGTAGAGAGACGATAGAATAATTTTAATAGTTTTTGTTTAACAGCAATTTGTAAATATGACATTCTGTATACATGGGTGATTAATCCCTTAGCTTGATGTTCTTGATTAAGATTAACATACAACAGAATTACTAGTTCACTTACACAATTAATAAAATAAAAAATGGGGAAGAGGGTTTGATAGAATTATTTGTTTCCCACCAAGATTTATGTTTTGTAAATTTTTTATCTGGAAAATGTTAGGATTTAAAAATAAGAAGTGAAAATGGGGGGGGGCGGGCTTTAAAATACAACATAAACATGTTTCTCCTTCATCAGGAAAGTCATTTGTTTTGAATACTGCAAAACCTCAAATGACTTAATAATGATAATATGTACATGTGTTTAATGTTATCTTTGAGCTGTGTGGCTGCGCGGCCACGCAGCTATCTCACAGATGCCGCGCAGCAGTTTTGAGTATCGGGCAAATTTGTATAAAAATAAATTTGAACCATACAGTTTTATAACATATACATCTATGTTTTTAATTTGATTCAGATTTATATTTTTACCTTCTAATTTTTTACGTAGAATTATTGATACTGCGCAGTGAATGTGCATAAAGTTCATACAACAATACTCAGAAAAATCCTCAACATTTAATGGCAGGACAGGGTCCCAGACACTGAGGTGCTCACCCATGCAGGTCTCCCCAGCATCTTTACCATCTTAATGCAGTCCCAGCTTCGCTCCCCAAAATAATTTTCTATGGTGAGCTCCAACAAGGAAGGTGGTCTGCTGGTGTGCAGAAGAAAGGTTTTAAAGACAACCTTAAAGCCTCACTGAAAGCGTTCGACATAAACCCAGGGGAGGAAAAAGAAAAGGATCGAACATCATGGCGTTTCACTTTTCACAGGAGCTCCATGCAACATGAAGTTAGCGGAACAGCGGCTGCAGAGCGCAAGAGACATGCCAGGAAGACCCGGTCTTCACACCCACAGACAGAAGTAGCACAAATCTGATGATTAAAGTGTTCATGGTCGACTCCCGAAAAACCCCCCCAAAAAACAAGTAAATAAATCTCATGTCTATAATTTACTATAAATATAGTAGCTAATTATTTTTAATAATGTTTTAACTGTTGTCTAAACATCAGTTAACCTAATGGTCGGCGTCATCGTTTGCTAAGAAAAAGTGTGGATCAAATTTTAAAACGGAATGGCTCAATGAATTAGTGCATGCAGCACAACGAGATTCGTCATTAGAGTGGACTGTCGAGCTGGTTGATATTTTTAAATAATGTGTAATTGATGATGATGTTCTCTGTGAAATGTGCTTCAAAGCTAATGCCGGTGGTGATTTCTCACAAAGGGATAAGGTGGGAGGCTTGGAAGCTGGTTTATCTTAAACGACGTATCAAGCAAAAAATACACACAGATGCTAATACAGAGAATTTGTTCTATACACTCAGGAGGTGTACTGCGAATGCTTACAGAAAGTGTTGCTGATTGAGGCATGAGACAAGAAGCAGCACAACGTAAAAGTGCTAAAGAAAACCAGGTTAAAATTTTGATTGACAACGTCCTCTTGGCTATTATCAACATGAACACATCTATGAATGCGGTTCAATACATACACATCAATATGGCTAAGTATGCCCCATTCCCTGATAGCTGGTGCAGTAAGAATTACGCTTTAGAGTTTGTTGATTCTATCGACTCTGTAGTGAAGGATGCTATAATTAGCGAACTTTGAAATACAAATTTCCACACATTAACAGTATATAAGAGCACTGACATAAATGTTTATCTTATACGCAAATTTTCTGCCATATCCCGGTAATGTCTACAAGACAGTGTTTGTTGGAATTTTCTGTCTGTCGGCCTAAGGCGGTAAATCGGTGGAATCAGCAATAACAGAGTTTTATCAAGAGAATACATTGGACATGCAGAAAATGGCTATGTTTATCCCTGATGGTGCATCGGTTAAGCTAGGCAAGAACATGAAGCAATTCTTCACCAATAAATTCAACATCTACTTGAACAACATTGTGTTGCTTATCGTGAAGATTTAGGCATTGATGATGCTTGCAAACGTATAAGTTTAAAGGCAGAAATTGAAACATTCCTTTGGACAGTGTACTCATTATTCAGTAGGTCGACAGTACGGAGAGCCCAGTTTACCATCTAGCTAAGGTGTTGGAATGTGATTCTGTACCCCTTATTAGACCATTGAATGAAATCAGGTGGCTTTCGCTGCACTTTGCTTTACGAGCATTACTGAGAAACATACAACTGTTGACTGAATACTGTGAGGAGCAGGTGGGCCTGTATAATGATCCGGTTCATAAGTACTTTGAAGAAACTAAGGGATCCGGAGTTTCAAACAGCACCAATTGTCCTTGATGAAGTTGTTGGTGAGCTTGCTGAATTATGCAAGCTGCTACAAAGAAAAATCTTACGACCATCGAGGCATACCAATTCGTAAAATCAAGGCTCGCCAAGCTCCGTGCTTAGTAACTTTGTGAAAATGTGCACTGGTCCGAAGAGGTTGCTAAACTGCTTGCAAATGACGAGGATATAAACATGAGTTCTATCCTAAAGTTCGTTGAATTTTTATGTTTGCACCTGGACTCTTGTTTCCCTGAAAGTGAGTTGTTGCAATGGCAAATCTTTGAGATATCAGCGTTAATCGGCACTTCAGACATAAGTTTTGGCCAAGAAGAATTTGCAGCACTGATTTCTAGATATGCAGCATTCTTGGAAAACTATGATGACATTCTGCAGAAAGTTAAGGATCAGCATCATAACTTAAGGTTTGTGCTTGCAGAAAAAATGAAATAAGGCTTGATGCAAACTTTCAATGAGATGGTTAGATTTCTAATAAATGAGGAGCAATTCGGTGACATTGCCATTCTGTTGGTTTTTGTGCTACATTTCTTACATTTATCGCCGATTGTGAATGTGGATTCAGCCTAATGAATAATATAAAAATAAATTCTAGAAATAGGCTGGAAGATTTACATTTAGACATGCTTATGAGGATTAAATCACATCAGAATGATGGACATCAGCTCAACCTTGACGATTTGTATAAAAGATGGATATCGTTGAAAGACAGGCGCCAGAGTACCTCCAGGAACAAGTCAATCAAACGACTAGCAGCCATTTGAAGTGGGTGTGTGGAATTTAGTTGCTTGACCCAACGACGGGATAAATAATAGAAATAAATGAAGCTTTGATTTTGTTTTAACTATTGTGACATTTCTGATTAGAATTATTTAATTTTAGTTCCTTTTTTTTATTTATATAAAATTTTGTGCACTACTTCATTTATGTAATGTCCCTGTGTGTGTATGTTTGTGGGCTGTATATTTTGCACACAAAAATTGATGCTGTAAAACTTTTCATACAACAGTATGATTTTGCATACGAACCAACAAACCTTAGAGGGAACATTGCATGTGTTGGGCATATGTTGAACAGGCCAATATTTACAATTTTAGAAAAGAAATTACTATTTGTTGTTTTGTTTCCCCAGACTTTCCTTTCAAACATTAAATGATAAAACTAAAACACAATTTTGTTTATGTTATGAGCCATCAGTGATGTCAAAACATCAGAAGAGCCTTCAGGCCTTACAGTGATGAATAGCACCTGCTTTCTTACCTGGTTGAAAGGGTCCAAGTCTTCCAATCAAGTAAACTGTCCACTTATCCTGTCAGGTCAGATGAAATCAAGTCAGAGAAATGAGTGCTACAGCAGTCCAAGGTTGAAGGGGGATAAGTGAGGAATGAGTCACTACCATGTTACTTCCCTTGAATTTTTAGCAATCATTCAATGGTATTTCTGTATAAATGAAGAAAGAAAATACATTGTTATAAAAAGTTCATTCAATATAAAATCGAATAAAAAAATAAGAATCAATAATTATTTTAGATGAGGACATGTACATTTTTATTGTTAAATACATTTTTTTTTTTTTTTAATAAACTTCAATTTGGTTTCAGTAAGCTGAGTGAGCTTCAATTGTTTTCTATTGACAAGAAACTCTATACATTTGAAACAACTTTTACCCAAAATCAACACATTTTTTTAAACACTGTGAAATTGTACACATCAAATGACCAAAGGATTTGGTAACACTAACAAATCTTTTTGACGAACAATCCAGCGAATTAAAAAACAAATTAGAAAAGAATAAACGACCAATTAACAAACTTTGCTATGATTAAACAATCTATGCAACTAGCAACTAACAAAATCCCAGTGATATATGAAAATGGTTTAGTTTTTATTTATAGTTTTATGTTTAAATTGTTTCACAATGAGTTTAAATTGTGCATTATTCACTTTAATTTAAGCACAATGTTACACACCATTAGAAATTGGAAACACCATTGGAAACGTTAGAGAATACATCAATTAAACACTTTTTTTTCCCCATGTTAAACAAAAATGACACTCATTTGATCTAATGCCTTCCCACAGAGTATTATAATATAATTTATGAAGCAGAGCAAAAGTTGACTAGACTCAAATAGCTGAATATTAAAGGCATGTATTGCAGTAACCGGCTCTTTATGAGAAATTAAACAATTGTGCACAGGCAGCATGATGGTGCATACATAAACTCAAAACAGCCAACTATCAACTGGCACATGGTGTGCTGCTGTTGTTTCTTTTAAGTCTCCAATCAAACTGCAACCCTTCAACAACAACTGAAGAATAAGTGGAGCTCAGGTAAACTAGCAGTAAATATGGACTGCCGGATGGGACCACTGGATTGGAGAACCATGGACCTATGCCTGCCAGCTCAGTAATGAATCCCAGCAGACGCTAGATTTCTAGGCAGGATCAATTTATTGGTCAAACTTGGGGGTTCCTCGCCAGGAATATTCATCAGATTTTGGGATTCAAGAACAGGAATAATGTTCAGATTGTGGGAATATTGAGGGATAAAGGTGCAAACTTATTTGCCTTACCAGATCACTCAATGAGGTCATGGAATAGAAGGAATGCTTCTATTTCTTAATTTATACAAAAAGGTAGAACGAGGCAGAGAAAATAGTACTAACAGTATCCTAAAATTTAGCTTATACTTGGTGCACTAAGATGTATTTTTAGAGAGAGGAAAGGAGTGAGAGAGAGAGAGGGTGGAGAGCGAGAGAGGGGGAGTGTGAAAGGAGGGGAGGAGAGGGTAGGGAGGAGAGGGAGTGAGGGGAGTGAGAAGGATGAGAGAGGGAAAATAGAGGGAAGAGTGAGAGGGAATAGAGAGAGGGAGCAGAGTGAGAAAGAAGGAGGAAAGAGGGGAGGAGAGAGCGGGAGGAGAGAGCGAGAGGAGAGTGATAGTAAATGCATGAACAAGAGTAAGAGAAACAACCATGATGCACATACTAATGATGCCAAAATAATATAATTTAAAAATAAGCACCGTATTTTTAACGTGATGCTCAGAAAATGATTGGTGGCAGGCACTTACCTATTATTGGTAAAATTTCCAATTCTTATATTTAAAAATAAGGGTGAATAGCCTAACAATGAATCACAGATTTATGTTAACATTTTTTCAAATTAAGGTTGTAAAGTGTTGTTTATTTTATCTAATAACTATTGTAAAAATGAAATTTAAAAAACCCCATAAAAACACACTTTAAAAAAGATTATTTGAAAGGTAATCAAACCTGGACTCAAATAAGTGACATGATTTTAATCAAGGTGAAATCCGTGAATGATGCTAGGTGCCAAGGGAAACGATTTTTACGGATATCTGAGTTATTTCCCCTCCCTAATTCTGCCCACCTACCCCTTACAGTCTCCGTGCCATTATACTTGTTGATTATATCGTTAGATGGAAACTTATTTCAATATTTGGTGTAGTTCATAATCCGAGTTAATCCTATAATGATTATTGAAACTTAAGTCAATTACATGTAATTACCCCAGGAGCAAGTAACCTCATTTCTCTAACCAGCTGACTAAATGACTCCAGGTGTTTCCTTCCCTCCTCTCTGTCAGCACCCACCATTAACTATTTATTAGCTACTCAGGGCTTCTTACCGTGGGTTTAATGGACTCATTCCATTTCTTAATCATGACCGAAATCCCCAGAGAAGGACATTTTTTAATTCCTTAAACTTAAACCTCAATAGAGTTTTATTTTTTAGTTTGAAAAAAAGTATCACAACTGAAACACAACGTAAAAAACACCTTATAACTAGATAACTAGATGGGGCCCACACTTGAATGAAGTGGCATACAGCTGAAACACAACGTAAAAAACACCTTATAACTAGATGGGGCCCACACTTGAATGAAGTGGCATACAGCTGAAACACAACGTAAAAAAACACCTTATAACCAGATGGGGCCCACACTTGAATGAAGTGGCCTACAGCTGAAACACAATGTAAAAAAACACCTTATAACTAGATGGGGCCCACACTTGAATGAAGTGGCCTACAGCTGAAACACAACGTAAAAAGCACCTTATAACTAGATGGGGCCCACACTTGAATGAAGTGGCATTTTGAGGGGAAAAAATATAACAAATCATGAAAACCAAACATTTAAAAAGTTCACTTTGACCTAACATAAGAAGGTGCTAACTTGGGGTGTACCATTTAATGTCTGGCAGTACCAGGAAAGAAGGTGCTACACCACAGGTTGACGGGTTTAAAAAGTTTGTTTTCTTTTTTTAAAAAAGAGTGTATAATGATGGGTAATGGATGAGGAAAACAGAAGCTGCAGAAACAAATTAACTGACTAACCCCTTAAAATAAAAAATATGTACTTGGTAAAATTTGGGGGAAAAAATGTATTTTTAAAAACATCAACTGAATCTCAAAATAAATTAACAACTTTTCAATATAATATAAATATATGTATATATATATATATATCACATATATTTATATACATATACATATACATATATATATATATATATATGCACAATCTAAATATACTCATTTATGACAACAGAATAAGAACCACACAATAAAAAAAAACGAAAAAAATAATATCACACATTAAAAAGGGGGGTCTGGAGGGGAAAAACCATGCACATGGCAGGCAATCACAGTTTTCTACATGTCATCGGCGGCCAGCATTAATCATCATTAACAACACGCCTGGACATTATGGCCAGAGGTTTCCTCCAGTCCAACAACACCACGACACCCAGACATGTTTTGTTTACCAACTGGCAAGTTGACATGTTTGTTGGTTGTTCAGGTGCTCGCCCGGTTTCAATGTTCATGTTCTCACAGACAACTGCATCTCCCCCCCCCCGGCCCCCGCACCCCCTCCCGATAATCCCATGAACAATCACAAACACCCTATCTCTCCATCCACGAGCAAAGAATCCATGGCAATAATGTTATTTGGGGCAGCAATGTTTAAAAACAGGTATGTGTAAACAGAAACAAACTATATATATATTCATATAAGCTACAAAGCCATTGATTGAGATTGACCAAAATTAATGCCCGGATGTTCTATGAATTGATTTCCACCATTAAATGACAGACCCAATTGGTCAGTAAAATCTGAAATATTAATGTTTTCATTTCAGAAAAAATATTACAATGTATTTTTTTTTTAATGCATAACAAAAAGCTCTGAACAATTTCTTGTTAAAATTATTATTATCATCCAAATTGAGCAACTACCTGCAGCTAGGCAACCAAATGGAGCAACTATCTGCAGCTAGACAACCAAACGGGACAACTACCTGCAGCTAGACAACCAAAAGGAGCAACTATCTGAAGCTAGACAACCAAATGGGACAACTACCTGCAGCTAGACAACCAAATGGAGCAACTATCTGCAGCTAGACAACCAAATGGGACAACCTATATGCAGCTAGACAACCAAATGGAGCAACTATATGCAGCTAGACAACCAAATTTGGGCAACTATCTGCCGCTAGGCTTTTACCAACATCACAGCCCTTTTTAACCCACATCCCTACCGAAAAGTCCTTATCCCCAATTCTAACCTGCTAAATTGTTTAAAGGTAAGTTTGTTTCCTTACACTGAATTATCCTTTTGATCATCTCCACCATTCACCACCCACCAAAACTTAAGAGGTCCTGATACCGTTCTCCATAGGCCATAACTAACTTTCAGGAGACCAATAAGCAGTTTATCCCCTTGAAACGACATACGTGTGAGTACCATCAAGCGCATGTCGCATCCAATTTGCCTGTAAGAGCAGAACGGACTCACGTAGAATGTGAAGTACTAGTAGTTCATCCCTCATTCCCCCATGGCATCAAGGTAGAAATAATGATAGACTCCTAGGCGTGGTTTGGTCATTGATTTAAACGAGCCCTGACACTAGAAATAATGATAGACTCCTAGGCGTGGTTGGACCATTGATTTAAACGAACCGTGACACTAGAAATAATGATAGACTCCTAGGCGTGGTTTGACCATTGATTTAAACGAGCCCTGACACTGGAAATAATGGTAGACTCCTAGGCGTGGTTGGACCATTGATTTAAACGAACCGTGACACTAGAAATAATGATAGACTCCTAGGCGTGGTTGGACCATTGATTTAAACGAACCCTGACACTGGAAATAATGGTAGACTCCTAGGCGTGGTTGGACCATTGATTTAAACGAACCCTGACACTAGAAATAATGATAGACTCCTAGGCGTGGTTGGACCATTGATTTAAACGAACCCTGACACTGGAAATAATGGTAGACTCCTAGGCGTGGTTGGACCATTGATTTAAACGAGCCCTGACACTAGAAATAATGGTAGACTCCTAGGCGTGGTTTGACCATTGATTCAGACGAACCCTCACAGGATAGACAAATGCGAGTCTTCATCAATAGACCAATCGACAGGTGACAACAAAGTAGGGAGCTTACTCATTTTCACAATGGCAATCGTCTTAAAAGGTGAATGAATAAATAAATGATAGCTGAAATCTGAGATGGAAATTTGAGAAGTGTTCAACATAGTGTCACGATAATAGCATAAAGTAATATTTACCGTTGTGTGCACCAACTGAATTGTACTAGGCCAGGGCGGCAACCATATTTTTTAGTGAGGAGCCATTTTCATCAATTATATCTGCTAAGAAAATATTTTGGGAACCACAGGCTGAGGCGGATTGTTAAAATGATGCTTAATAAAAAATAAAAAAATCTAAAAAAGAGGCCACATCTAGTCCTTGAAATGAGCTCGGGGCTCCGGAACCGCGGGTTACCGATCAATGTACTAAGCTACAAATGTGACGTCAGCCAGCCACCACAAAATCAAATTAACTGTACTCCAGAACATGCGAGATATTATAAGGAATAGACCACGGGCCCAAAGACAATAAAACATGGGTCCACAGCTCAGAGAATAAAACACAGGCCCACGGCCCACAGAATAAAACACGGGCCCACGGCCCAGAGGATAAAACACTAACCCGCGGTCCAGAGGATAAAACACAGGCCAAAAGAGAATAAAACAAGGGCCCACGGGCCAGAGGATAAAACACGGGCCCACAGAGAATAAAACAAGGGCCAATGGACCAGAGGATTAAACACGGGCCCACAGAGAATAAAACAAGGGCCAACGAGCCAGACGATAAAACACTGGCCCAAAGAGAATAAAACACAGGCTCACGGGTCAAAGGTTAAAACATGTGCCCACGGCTCAGGTGGCAACAAGGCACCAGCAACAATCGCGACAACATGCCTAGTGTCCCCAACAGCAACAACCAACAAACAGCTCTCGCTTGACGTCACTGAAGTTTGCAGAATGGGCGGAGACATCAATTAAATCAACAAGTCCATCAAGATGATGGCTCTCTAGAACTGCTGACAACACGGAACAATGGCGCCGGTGTTGATGCGAACTTTGGGCGGACGGTCCACGGTCAGTGTTCTTTGAGGAGTGTCTTATTTTATATTAGTGAGTGTCAATGTTTTGATGGTTGTAACATTCACCAATACCGACGAATGTTTCACCAAAAAAACGATGAATGTTTCTCCAACAACGACTAATGTTCCACCAATAAACGACGAATGTTCCACCAATAAACGACGAATGTTCCACCAAGAGCGACGAATGTTCCACAAGGACGACGAATGTTCCACCAATAGCCACAAATGTTCCACCAAAAACGACGAATGTTTCACCAAAAAACGATGAATGTTTCACCAATAACGACTAATGTTCCACCAATAACGACTAATGTTCCACCAATAGCGACTAATGTTCCATCAATAAACGACGAATATTCCCCAAGAGCGACGAATGTTCCACCAATAGCCACAAATGTTCCACCAATAAACGACGAATGTTTCACCAAAAAACGATGAATGTTTCACCAATAACGACTAATGTTCCACCAATAACGACTAATGTTCCACCAATAGCGACTAATGTTCCACCAATAAACGACGAATATTCCCCAAGAGCGACGAATGTTCCACCAATAGCCACAAATGTTCCACCAATAAACGACGAATGTTTCACCATTAGCGAGGGATACTCCATCAATAAAATGGTTACCTTTGACGGTGAATCTTAAAACAATAATTGAACGAGTCTTTCAGCAACGCTCTTGAGATATGGCTGAACAACAAAAAAAATCCGTTCACAAAATAACTTTCAAATGTTCAGCCTTTATGTTCTAATACTCATGTTCACCAAGTTACGCCGTCGCAGCTCAACAGTTTGAGAACCTCTTACTTTCCGTCAAACCTCACGTCGTAAAAATGGGCTCCTGTATACAGACACGCAATTCTCTCCAATAGTAATTTTTTTTTTTTAAAAGACAGGAGACAGTCGGTTTCTCGAGTTGAGACAGACGACGTTAATACCACTGACTGAACGGTTCCAACACAATAGGCAGACGACCGCTCTAATACCACCCCCCAAAAAAAAAACAACACACACACACACTTGTTCACCTACCCTCACCATCAAAGACCTTTAACAGGCACTGTGATAATTATTATTATTATTATCACTGCGTCCGTATGAATAAAATGTTATGATCTAATTCAGGCCTGCATAACATACGGACCGCGGGCCGCATGTGGCCCGCCAGCACCCACTTTGTGACCCGCGAGGTATCGAAAAACTCATTATTCTTTTATTTTCTCAATAACTTTCCCCCTGACCTATATTTTTTTTGGCCCGCGCACGTTTTTCATAATGCATTACGGCCCGCCTTACATTCTGAGTTGTGCAGGCCTGATCTAATCCCATCGAACCTAGTTGGGTTCATGGGGAAGTAAAGAAGTCGGGACTGGGCTTATGTTCATTATAACTATTAACAAAGTGGGATTGGGCCGCTGTAGGGCAGAGTTCCCAAAAGGGTGGTCCGGCGGGCCGGCACCGGTGTGTTGGCCTTACGTTGTCGGTCCACATAATATGAACCTTTTTGTTTCAATAAAAAGGCAGTGTTATTAATCAATCTGGCACCGGTCCCTGGTTGAACAGCTAAACTTGTCGACCGGTCCGACAAACTTAAACAATTGGGAACCGCTGCCGTAGGAGATCTTGTAACTTTACGTCGACGGGAGAGCCCCACTCAATGGCTACATTGCGTCATAGACTAATGTTCACGGGCGACCAATCAAAATATTGAACTGTGGAAGTGAATCACGCACATGTCCCGTTCATCCTGCTGCCACATTTTGGCCTGAGCCAACGGGAGGGAATGTCCGTTTTAACAGCTGGGATTGAGCGCATGAGAAGACAATGAAGGGGAAGGGTTAATGACCGGGGGGGAGGGGGGGGGTTAAGGGTGGTGAGTAATTCGCCTTTCAAAATAGAAAGTTGAGATCAGCAGTATTCTTTGACACTCCAATATCACAAGACAATATTAGTTAATATTGAAATATAAATGTATAATGTATTAAATAAACACCATTTAACAAACATTACTCCCCCCCCATCCCCCCCCCAATCCCCCCCCCATTTCCCTTTCAACCTCATTTTGAATAGAGTTCCCTACAACAAGGCGTTACAAGAAATTTTGTAAGTTGTGTTAGGATGCATGTGGTTTCCTGTATGCGTGAAACAGAATTTGCGTGTTTTGGGGGTGGGGGGTGGGGGGTATGGGCGCAGAACCTTCTCAAGGCATGGGCACACTGGGCAGTTGCCCAGGGCCNGGGGGGGGGGGGGGGGGGGGGGGGGGGGGGGGGGGGGGGGGGGGGGGGGGGGAGGGGGGGGGAAGGAGAGGGGAGGTGCACTCATCAAGAGGTGTTTGAGAGTAAAGTGGACCGAAAGCAGTGTTCTGGACGTCCGTAGAGAATTTTAAGCCCTCTCTGATCTTGTTGGTCAGCTGCGTTATGACCAGGGGGAAAAAATGTATGTGGTGCGGGGTGGGGAGGGGGTGGGGAGGGGGTGGACAAATTCTAATTTGGTCATTTTGGAGGAAAGCCACATCTTTTTATTTGACGATTGTCAAACAGAGAATATCACACTCGGTCGCGTAGCTAGGCTCAGTGGGTTAGATTTATGTCATCCTCGCCACACGAACAAGCCATGTAGGTGGCACCACCCAGGGCGACCCCCACCCCCCCACCGCCACCCGACCCCCTCCAACGCTAGTGATCCCACTGCGTTTCATAAAATGTGAGCTTACCGGATGGGCACTCATATATTTTATTTTTTCTTTCGATTAAGAACTTCACGTCAGAAATCTCAGACTCTACAGTCGATGCCACTTTCTTTTCAAGTCTAAACTCCCTAGTATATTTTAATCCGCAATTGCTAAAGTAATTTTTTTAAAAAAATAAAAAAAAAGAACTTTGTTTTTAACGCACACATATAATGTCAGGGTGCCAGGCGGTGTCAAGTGTGATTTTTTTCCCTATATATTTATACATAAAGGAGACGAAAGGCACATTTTGGTCATAAATCGTCTTACTTGAACTCGGCTCAAAGTCTAGTCTGCCCTCAATACGTTCAGATAAAAGTAGGCGCACCAAATACAATTAAACAGTGTCAAGGCCCCCCGAAAGCCTTTTAAATGGGAGCACACACACGCACGCACACACACAAACACCACCAGAACCCCTGCAAGAAGCCAAATGCACCCCTCTCTAACCCGACCCTGCTGTTAGAACGTGGCAGCGCCGTAACCCTGAACAGATTGTGGTGGGAGTGGTCAGTCGCCCGTTCGGGCACATCTGCTTAATGAGCGCGGCACCGTGGAGGCGGGCGCCTTCTGTCCACCACCGTTGTCCCACGTGTTTGTCGTCGGCTCGGGGGGGGGGGGCTTTGTCCGTTTGTGGGAGACAAGCAATTTTACACGCAAACACTTCTTTAAGGACGACCAGATCTTGTCTCTTGGACACTCGCAAAATGGCCATGACCAGTATGGTAAATGGTGTCTTGGAGTTGGAAGTGATGACTATATTAATATATATTCTATATATTCTTCACATCCTATTGATATTATTGACCCCCCCCCATTGATATTGTTACCCCCACCCCTTTTCCCGTGTCCCTTTGAAACTACAAACCCCACATGCTATCAATGCTCACGCCTTGTTTTGGTTGTAAATTGTCTATGGCATGGCCTGGTAAAGAAAGGATTACATGTCTCATCTAACACTAACCACACATTCGTGGATCTTCAGTTGAAGGCGTGAGAACGGTTATGAATGACTGTGAACTTATATTGAGATCTGAGGATACATTTTG
>CAXITT010000518.1:122144-203163 GCA_964033795.1 Lymnaea stagnalis | reverse complement strand
CCCCCCCCCCCACGAAAAATCTGAAGTACCAAGGGGCAGTGCTCGGTGCGCATCTGCGTCACTAAGCTCTGCTGTCTGCGGCCTAACCCCCACCATGGGTCTTTTTTGCTAGGAGTGGGCACGTTTGAAAAGACTCCTCTGGCGGTCGTGTTGTCTGCCCATTGCCTGTACCACTTCGTCCGGTAAAAGGGCCGCCTCGGCGGTCCCCGCAAGAGTTTTGCCTCTACATGGCGCGACCGACTATTAGGGTTGACTTGACTAACCCGAAGCCAAAAACTCACGTTCATACGTCTGTCTCCCAAGATGAAAAAAAAGGGGTGGGATTACTTTGTAATCTCCCCCTGGGAGAAGGTAGAAACAATATAGCCTAGTCACTATTCATTACACATGGCTAGTAAAAAATATTTTAGTATTACACAGAAATATTAAATTATTTGGACGTATGATGCTATATTCCCTGGCATTTAGACCCGCATTACAAAATAAACAGATATAAAATAATTCAGTCGTTGTCTACAGGAGTAAACTTTAAATAAACTATATGATACAAACAATTGGTTTAAACTTTAATTTTGCTATTAGAGATACCTCAACCCCACCATTAAGATTTAACGTATAGATAATATTTAGCGCCCTTTGTGTTATATAAAATTACGGAACAGTCTGTGGGATTTCTCTAAAATTGAAATCGAGGCTTGACGGTTAGTATACTGAAAAAGGTGTATTTGCGTAATCAACGACAAGTTTCGATTGTAAACATCAAGTTCTCAATGAAAGCCCTTTACTGTTATAGTTTAAGCAGACGTATAGATCTTTACTGAAAGGCATGCAGAGTTTGACTTTAATTGAATATTAAGTTAAAAAATAACGAGTATAGACATATTCTAACTGAACTTTATTAATTTTTTTTTTAAATTCTAGCTTAATTATTATTATTTTTTAATTTTTAAATATAATTTTCATTCTTAATTGATTTTTGAATTCTTTGTAACAAATTCATCAAAGTAGGTGTCTAAGACTAAGATATCATTCATTAATGTCAAACTTTGTTAGTGTTAGTTTTACTTTATTTTGACTGTGCATCTAGCAGCCACTGCAAGATCTTTGAATTAGTATTAGGTCTAACTTTTTTTTTAATGAATGAATGATTATGATACACTGAGTGACAACACTGGCGGCGTAGACTACCAGTATAGCATTTATTTAAATATGCTTTTCAAAAGTTTTTATCAATCGTCCAAGCCAAACTCCCTCATTGTCATCTTTCAATCTTTGGGATCCTTGAAGTTATATATATATATATTTCTTAAAAGCCTGGTCACTAATCTAGTCCTAGTCACTGTTTGGTAACGGGCCAGGCTGAGTGGCGCTGTTTTTTTTGTAGAAGAAGCCTCACTAGGGTCAGGCTAGAAGCTAAATATCTTGGCCTTAGCCTTTCTCTAGTCTTTAGCTCTAAGAATAGAAAGACTAGGAATGAAAAGTCCTACCTAAGACATCAAGTAATCATGGAATTAAAAATGTTTTAGTTATCCAAAATAGATTTGTAAAAAATAATGTAGGCTCCTCAACTCAAGTCCTCAAGTTATGACCTGACGTCAAAAGAAAAGCATAAGGCAAGGGATTATTTAACCAAGACTAAGTGACACAAATGCTCACACCCCCACGCCCCCCACTCCCCTACAAAAAAAGAAAAAGGTGCCATGAGTTTAGCTCATACAATTATTGGCTATGCAATTTAAAATTATTTATTATAAAAACCATTTGAAAATTTCTTAATGTAAATCACATGCTATATTTAAAACGACAGAGTAAAAAGAAAACAATCAGTGAGACTGAGAGATACCTATAGATTTGGTTTATAATAATAATATTAATGGGTCTATTCTTAGTAACTAAATTGTGTAACTTACTTATGCTATTTAACACGACATGGGCATACGAATCCTACAAGTGTTTTCCATTTATCTCTGTCCTGTGCTTTCCTTTCTAGTTGGTTCCAGGTGTACCCCATCCTTTGTGTGTTTGCATCTAGCTCTTCATGACATAAGCAAAATGCATATCTTTTATTTGCTATCAAATATTATAATATATTATTTGAACGAGAAAAATCACCAATCTTTAAGTTTGATGTCAACTTAAAATCTGAATTGTTTTGAGCACTAATCAAAATTATGTCATGATATTTTTCAGGCATGACACTGACATAGTATAGTCGAACTGGCTATTTTTCCTCGAGACATGAAGGCCACATGGACATCTGCACAATATTTAGCATCAAATGACAAATCTAAATCTTTTATAAGTACGAAGCCCACTTTTACTGAAAACACATACTATTATTCTTGTTCACATGTAGATTATAATCTACCATTTTTTTTATTTGTAATGTTACAAAACTTGCACTGGAAGTCAGAGACTTAAAAAGGGCTTAAATTTTACTAGCAACCTGATTAGGCTCAAAAGGGAAAAGTTATTACTTTTCTTATCTTATTATCTGGTATTCATACATTAAACGAGGGTTGCAAGGTCTGCTTTAGCTTAGCATTGGCTCCATTACTGCCATTTATCATTGTTCTATAGAGAGCGTACAGGTCTTAATATATATATATGTATATACAGGGGTAATAATATTATATTTATATATATGGTTATTAAGATATCTCCCATACTTCTAGTGTTAGAAAGCAAACATTTTCTTGAACTGATAATAAAAAAATGTGTTTTATGAAATGTTTTTATAGTACATAATCCACACTTTTTTTTCCCCATGTCTAGGTTAAATTCAAAAGTTAAGAAGTGAGGAGCAGCTAGTCTGAACAAACTGCTGATCAGAATGTAAAACATAAGTTTTACATGATATTCATTATACTATGATAAACATTTTATTTTTAGCATTATCAAAGCATCATGATCAATGAAAAAGATGCTGATTGCAGTGAACCCAACAAAGAGCGAAAATTTTCAGCTCGCTTGGCAAAGAAGAGGAAAAATAAATTACAGCATTCGGTGACAAATGATTTAAATTCAAACCAGGCCACTATCTTGAAACCTGAGATTAATGATAAAAAAGAGGACCATGAAAAAGTTAATGATTCCAAATTTTTTCTTGATTGCCTTGAGCTCAAGCCTGTCAATGATGAGGCAATAACTAGTTGTGAACAAACTGACAGTCAAGACTCTGAAGAACCTATAAAATGCTCTGTTCCCAAAAAGGTTAAAGATCAAAGCAAAAGCTCTGACTCCTACCAAACAAAACCCATAAAAGTGCGTAAAAAGTTAAAAAGTATTTCCAAGCTCAGCAAGAAACCCAGAAGTTCAAAAAAAAAAAAAATTTCAGAAAGTGAAATTGAGGATGTTAGTGACGTCAAAATTGAAGATAATAAATTTCCAGAAACTGCTGTTGAATCAGGTGAAGCCCCTTGTGTTGTCAGTGAAAATGTTAATGGTGAAAAATGCTCAAAGCCTGAACCTTGTCATAATTCCGAAGCTAAGGAAAACATAAGTGTTCCATCTGCCATAGAAAGAATAAAAAGCCGCAAACAAACAGGAACTGAAATAAAATCAGATGAGACAAGCCAACAAATATATATTTTTCGTGATCTTAACAAAAAGGTTTCAGTTGACGGTAGAGTTGCA
The DNA here is from genome assembly GCA_964033795.1 of Lymnaea stagnalis. Classification (NCBI taxonomy): domain Eukaryota; kingdom Metazoa; phylum Mollusca; class Gastropoda; family Lymnaeidae; genus Lymnaea; species Lymnaea stagnalis. Next base: position 199,527 of record CAXITT010000518.1, on the reverse strand, counting down.
TCACAAGATGACCAAGGAACAAATGACTTATTTGCAGCTGTGGATTTAAACAGACATGGTAAGAAGAGACGATACGATAAGTTGATGAAAAAACTGGAGGACGGCGAAAAGACAATTGAGTCCAATATGAAGGAAGTTAAGCTCCTTGAAGATGATGAAATAGAAAAGGAGGATATTGACCATTGTGTTGAAAAACTTAAAGAAAAGCTGAGAGTAAGGGAGAAAAAGAAGTACGAGTATCTGATCAACTACATGCGAGATCAGTGGAAAGTAGAGAAGAGCTTCCAGGATCTTTTACCACAAAAAGTGGAACAAGTGAAAGCAAATATTGTGAAACAGCTTGGTGCGCACACCGAAAAAATAGTCAAAGAGAAACGCATGAGAGGGAGACCAAGGAAAGTTCCTGGTGAAGAGAGAAAGCCTAGAATTATCATAGGCAAAAGAAAGGCCACATCGAAGAAGAAAAATAATGCCGCCAACAGGGGATTTCCTGTCAAATTTCCAAAAAGCTTAATGCCAGACATGAATCTTTCTCAGAACCAGCAAAAATTTGAAAATTTTCGTCTAGGCATTGTTGACAAAGACGGAGGTCAGAAAATTATTGAGCTGAACTGTGATACTGTTAAAACGGCCCAGCCTAATAACAGTAATACACTGTGGTCTCATACTGATGCTGGTACTGAAGGTCAAAAAGTGTGTACAACTCCTGTTAAAAAAAAGGAAACGCCGTAAGTCTTTTTCTATTATCTCCTTAAAATTTTATTTAATTTTAATCACCACAACATATTTTACATTATTTGTTTGTGTTCTTTACTCAGAAAAACCAAAATACAATAGCTTCCTTGATACAAAATTTTTCAGGCTCAAATTAATATTTTACTTTTTTTCATTCATCTCATCAAATTAAATTTTTGTACCCTCTAAGTTGTTTTTGTAAAACACTGATTTTCTTACTGCATTATGTTGTGCTCTTGCGGGTCCTCTGGAAACATTTGGGCTATTTAATCCGGGTGAGCAGTCTGCCCTAGTTTGTATCACATAGTCTCTTAGAGACATGTATCTGGATTAACTTGCGGTTAGTGCTACCCAATCACCAGAATGGCTTTTAGCAAGTGAGATATTTCACTGCGTTTGTCAGCTTTATCAGCCAATATTTATGCCTGTTAGTCTTCTGCTGTAATTGGCTATTTACAACAGTCCTTGATGTTGGTATTGAAGTGGAAGATTTGGGGTAGACCAATTTCTGCCCAGATAGGTTGGAATGGAAATTTCAATAATTAGGTACATGCTATTGAACATGTACAAATCATTAGATCATTAATAAATTCGATTTAATTTTAAATAAGATTTCTCTATTTATTTTTTTACCTTGTTAATATAATAAATTATTTATTTAGATTGGAATTGGACACAACAACTGCAGATCCTAACCAAATAGCTAGTTCTAAAAACCAGAGTAATGATATATCCAAACTGTTTGGTAAGTGAATTTTCTAAAAGATAAATGTAAGAAAAATGTGCTGTTGGATCTTTGTTTAAGCTCTTTGTTGTTATATATATATATATATATATATATATAACCTTTGAGGCCATCTTATCAAAATTTAAAGAAATATGTTACTTCTGAAAATGGCAAGGATAAACATCATATGGCAAGGTTAACATAATAATGCATGGATAAATATCATACAGCAAGGTTGGACATCACAATTTCTAAAATGTTGCTTATTGTGTAATAAAAGTTATGTTCAAATTATGCTATTTGTAAATAAATCATATAGATTTGTGGTCTTTTAGTCCCATCCCAGGCAATTATTAAGACACCGCCCACTACGATTACACTGCCATCAATCTCCTCGCTGGAGAAGGACTATGAGTTGGCCAGTTTGATCCCATCATGTCCCCCGGTAATCGGAGATGTAAAGAATGACCAGTTCTTCATACCCCAGTCAACATTTGATCAGGATGGAAAGGTTGTTTTCATTATTTTTATCAAACACACCAATCTAAAGCTTGTCTTACCAGTTTGCACTGAGTTTCTTAGACATCAATCAAAGATATCCAACTTAAAATATGTTTTTTAAAGGAGTGGTAGTTGCATTTTTATTTATTTTTATTTTTGCATCCTGACCTTCTTTAAAAAGTATTATTATTCAATTAGCTTGATGAATATGTTTTTATGATAGAGGAATATGAATGAGAAAGGTTGTGTTTAAAACATAAACATAATGGAGTGACAGAAGGCATTTTTATTGTGTCTCTTATGTTAAAATCAGTTTATTTTTTATAACTACTTCATCATCGTATCGCTAATGGAAATTATGTCTTTCTTTTATTATAGACAAGCATGATCATAGTTGGTCCTTTCTGTATGGTTTGTGATCCTAAACCTCGACTTGTACTGGTCTCACCAGAGCAGCAAAAGAAAGGCCCCACCATGATTCTCAGAAGAAAAATACATTCGCCAAGCAACACTCCTCCACGAGGTATTTGAGCTGTTATATATGGGTCCCAATAAGTTGAGGTTATAAATTTTTTTTTGTTGAATATTTTAGTAACAAGAAATAAATGCGATTTTGTCAGTATTTAAATTTTTTAAAATCAACTTAGCTTCAAGTACTTTAATTCTGATTAAAATTAGTTTTTTTCTTATTAATGGATAATGGATATGCTCGTTGCCATTAGAATTTTAAAAATATAATAAAAGAACAATTGCTGTCTTTTAGCTTTTTAAAAAAATTTCTTTTAGGTATTTAAAATTTTTCTTAATTTCATTGCAATGTTGCATGCAATGTTATTCAGATTCATTGAAATAAATTTCAGATTTTAGAATTCACAAAGGTACAAGGTATCTCCGTCAGTCTGAGAAAGTTTCATTTGAGGCTAAAAGTGGAGATCATGGTGACCCAGCCACTGTCTTGCATGACCATGACTATATGACCCCACTTGAACTCAGGGATAATGTGAGGCGGTACTGTAAAGCTGTAGCAAAGCACAGTGCCAATGCCAGGTTTATTGATGCAAGGTATATTCAAAGATAGCTTAGCCCAGTAGTTTTATTTAACAGAAGTAAACGAGTGGATAACTTGGATTTATTATAATAATAAAGGTTTATAAAATAAAGTCTGTGTGTGTAAACAATGAAGGTTTCAGACATTTCAAGGTCCTGAATAATAATAAAAAAAGTATTTTTTAAATGGGGTTAAGGACTCTGGACAAATAATTTAAATATTTGAATGGATTATATTAAATTTCAAAAGCTCAATGCGGGGGAGAGGAAAGTCCTCAGAAATATATAGAGTCCACTGTTGGGTGATGATGTTTGGAGAATTTGTACAGATCAAGAGTTACATCACTGTTTAAAGACCTATTCAATATCGCAGCATTTTAAAAAGGCAGGCTGCTCTGGACAGTACACCTCGAGTGGGTAAAAGATTATAAAGTATCAAAAGTGTTCTATAGACAGAAACAAAGGGGCAGTTGGCTCACCAGTACACCAAAGGCTGAGACATATGATAAGGTGAGCAAGGATTTATATCAGCTAGGGGTCCAGGCATGGATCTTTCCAAATGGAGGAATGTGGTGGAGCAGGCAAGAGCCCTACATGGGCTGTGCTGTATCTCCATTGATGATGATGATTTTATTTCAAACTGTGAACTAAAAGAGGATCTCATAGCGAAAAAGAAAAACCTACATTTATTTTAAAATAACAGTGCTCACATTTATTTTGAGGCACTAGTTTATTTTTGTTGATAATGAAAATGTTTGAAGATCACTACACTGGAATATTAGCTATCTTTTAGATCTTAATCTTTTCATGATGCAGCCCAAGCTCTATTTTAGATCTTAATCTTTTCATGATGCAGCCCAAGCTCTTTTTTAGATCTTAATCTTTTCATGATGCAGCCCAAGCTTTATTTTGGATCTTAATCTTTTCATGATGCAGCCCAAGCTCTATTTTAGATCTTAATCTTTTCATGATGCAGCCCAAGCTCTATTTTAGATCTTAATCTTTTCATGATGCAGCCCAAGCTCTATTTTAGATCTTGATCTTTTCATGATGCAGCCCAAGCTCTTTTTTAGATCTTAATCTTTTCATGATGCAGCCCAAGCTCTATTTTGGATCTTAATCTTTTCATGATGCAGCCCAAGCTCTTTTTTAGATCTTAATCTTTTCATGATGCAGCCCAAGCTCTATTTTAGATCTTAATCTTTTCATGATGCAGCCCAAGCTCTATTTTAGATCTTGATCTTTTCATGATGCAGCCCAAGCTCTATTTTAGATCTTGATCTTTTCATGATGCAGCCCAAGCTCTTTTTTAGATCTTGATCTTTTCATGATGCAGCCCAAGCTCTATTTTAGATCTTAATCATTTCTTGATGCAGCCCAAGCTCTTTTTTAGATCTTGATCTTTTCATGATGCAGCCCAAGCTCTATTTTAAATCTTAATCATTTCTTGATGCAGCCCAAGCTCTTTTTTAGATCTTGATCTTTTCATGATGCAGCCCAAGCTCTATTTTAGATCTTAATCATTTCTTGATGCAGCCCACTCAAGATAAATGTTTGCAATTATTCCCTGATTACATATTTTGATGATTTTAGGGTGGAGGACATTAGAGAAAGAGAGGATAACTATGTTGTAACCATCAAGGGAGACAATATGCTCAGACGTGTGAAAGATTTGCCAAGTCCATCACAAGCTCCTATGCACAACAATGAGGTAAATTTTAGGCAGCATCAATATTTTTTAGACCAACATTGTCACAGTTAGGCTAGGCATTCATGTTTTGTCGAGTTAAGAAAGTTTTTCTTTAGGTATTAAACTTAAAGCCAGACCTGTGTACTCTTACGATTTTTTGCACAATGTATGATTTTGAGATGTCTTTTATGATTGTACACTAAGACTTGTCAGAACTGCAATTTTACAAGACCAGGTTTTAAAATTTATTCCGATGGTTTTTAGGATTTTAAAAAATTAATAAATGAAGAAAACAACTCCTTTACCTTTTTAGCTTTAGCTCTTCTCTATCTGGCGTTGAATGGACAGAGAAATACGATTGGATTGAAACAGTATATAATTATTATATTATATTAATATATTACGTAAGCACTGAGAGGGGGAAAGGGGGATGGTGTTGATTTGGAAGCGTACAAGTGTGCATGGGAGGGCTAGTCGGACGTGTCTAAATATTTTTTGAAGGCTATGAAATAACACCACCACCTTTCGTAAGACCAATCTGAGTCTGGCAAGCATTTCGTACAGTGCCCATCTTTAGCTGATGTGCTCAGCAGATCCTGCGTGGGAAAACCTCTGTGCATAAGTATGCCTGTGTGTGACAACTTATGCACAATCTTTCTGTGTAAAACTGATTTTTTTTTTGTCTGGCAACTTCAAGAAGGGGAAACTAGCCCTGTACAACTTGCAGCCATGAGTATCACTATATTTTGTGCGGGTATCTTTACATTATAATATCTTATTAAATTTTATTTCACACAAGTGAGCCATAACTCATGTTTTTTTCCATGAAATAGTTTTGTTCCCAAATGTGTCTGAATGAGCTCTTACTGACTAAAAATGTGATGGCGTTCAAAGTATGTATTCTAATTTAGACGGTCACCACCAAATGATTTTCCACTGTATATCCGTTTCAGGATGGGATGCCTGTTGTATACAATCTGAGTCAAATTGAGACATCAGCACTACATAGAGCCGAGCTTGTTGCCAAAAGAGAGGAAATGGGTAGGTCACCTTTGGCTCTGAATTTATGAATGTACCCCTCAGTAACACAAGCCTAGTTTTTTTTTTGGGTACTGTTTTTAATCATTAAATTGAAAATACATGATAAATAATGCACTCCATGCAGCAAGAACACCTTCCATTTAAGAGTCCTTAACCTATATTTTGTGAAACATCTACTGGTAATGCAATTTAAACAGGATTAATAAACTACTTCTCAAACTTCATTAATGGGAGAGGATTTACTTTTTGTGTCATTTATGTTTTTATAAGCACAAACTACAGAGGAATCTCCCTATTAAATGTTACATACAAAATACTGACGAAACTTATTGCCAAAAGACTACAACCTTACACTGAAGAAATACTAGGTGATTACCAATGCGGATTCAGGCCTAACAGATCAACGACTGATCAGATTTTCACCATCAGATGCCTGTTAGAGAAATGCTATGAATTTAATATACCAGTACATCAACTCTATGTCGACTATAAAATGGCCTATGACAGCATCAAAAGAAACTATTTATATGAGACTCTACAGGAGTTTGGGATACCCAACAAACTGACAAGGCTAATACATGTAACACTAAACAACTCAAAAAGCAAAATCAAGATTCAAGGAGAATATTCAAGGGAATTTCATATTAGACGAGGCCTAAGACAGGGAGACTCACTGTCTTGTATGCTCTTTAACCTAACATTGGAGAGAGTTATTAGAAACATACACATTGACACTCGAGGAACGATAACAGGATACTTTCTGAGGGAAACTCAAGACCCACAACCAACGGGCACACTCTACAACCAACCACTTCAGTATCTTGCATATGCTGATGACATAGCACTTCTAAGGAAAAGTATAAAAGACATATCAAAATCCTTTATTGAATTAGAAGATGCATCTTTACAAGCAGGGCTGGAAGTTAACAACCAAAAAACAAAATACATGACCATGATAAGAGAGGAACAAACAGATGAAACAATTAAAATTAGAAACCAAACTTTTGAAAAAGTAAATCAATTCAAATACCTAGGATCCTTGTTAAATGAAAGAAACTAATTACTAACAGAAATAAAAGAAAGAATATCAGCCGGAAACAGGGCATACTTCAGTAGTCAGAAAATACTCAAAAGTAAAAACATTACAAGAGAAACAAAGAAAACTATTTATAAAACTGTGATCAGACCAGTTGTAACATATGCAAGTGAAACTTGGACCCTAACAAAAACAGCAGAAAACCTATTAAACACATGGGAGAGGAAAGTACTCAGGAAAATATATGGGCCAACAAAGGATGAATATGGATGGAGAATACGAACCAACCAGGAATTATACAGTCTATATCAGGATCCTACGATAGTGGCAGAAATTAAAAGAGGCAGGCTACGCTGGGCAGGACACCTAGAGAGAATGCCAAATGACAGAGGAACGAAGAGGGTACATCACCAATACCCCAGAGGAAAAAGGCTCAAAGGCAGACCTAGGCTTAGGTGGATAGATGATGTAGAAAAAGATCTACAGCAGCTGAAAGTACAAGCATGGAAAAGAAAGGCATTAGTTAGGTCTGAGTGGAAGGAAGTAGTGAGGCAGGCCAAAGCCCTACATGGGCTGTAGCGCCACAGGGATGGAGGGATGGATGGATGTTTTTATAAGTTTAAATTTAGGTTTAAGGTAGATACCGTTTGAAAAATAAATGTTCTCGCTAGATTTATTTTAACCTTATTTTAGGTGTGTCTCACAACAAATCATCGTTTTTTTTTTGTAGTTGTTTTTTTAAAAAATCATCTACCATGACTTAAAACTAATGACTTTGTATTTTTTGCCAGTGCAAGAGTCCAAGCAAACTGGTGACTACAGCCAAGTCCTATTCCCTCTGTCAGCCATTGGAGATGTTGTCATGGAAGTCCTCATCCCACCCGGGGGAACAGAGTTTCTACCAAGGCCAAAGGTCAAGAACCAAGAAGTGAGTTGCCTCATTTTATGTCATGTATGCATAGCCTAAGAAAAACAGCACTCACTTCTGTCCAGTTTTCCCCATTTCACGACTATAGGTAAGTTCAGTTTTTATTTATGTTCATTTTTTCCCACATCCCATAACACTGACATAGATTGCATAGAGATTAATTATCATTATCAGGCTGACTTGTTAGATTTCATTACCTTCAAACTAATTTTTTGTTAACTTCATGTGCAATAGAGTGGGTTGAATCAACTGAATATCAAATGGAATGTTACTGATGCAATTTCATTCTCTAAGTAAAATAAGACCACCATTCTTTTTCTAGAAACTGTAACTATCTTTTGATAAATCTTAACACTTAAAAAAATTTATATATTAAAAAAAATAAATGTTTTAATTACTAAACTTCACCACTATTAACACCTTGGATCCCAACCTCAAATTATTCAACTGTTCTGTCTGGAAATAATAGTGAATAGATATTGGTATTATTTAATTACACATAATCATACATGTGTCATGAATAGGTCCATACCATTGAGGTTAGGCATTCTTGTGTTATAAATGTTTCTGTTTATTTTCAATCAAGTAAGAAAAGAAGTAATTCAGATACACATTTGACACCTATTTTTAACAATCATTTTTTTTTAAACTTTAAATTCAAGTCATCCTTTAAAAAAAAAAGAATTAATGTAATTTTTGTTTGATGTTGTTGCAGGATCCAAAAGTAAGATGTTTAGGTAAGATGGAACAAAAGAGACTTTTAAGATTGGCAGGTCAATAATTTGTTCAGCCATTTGTAGAGGTCTGTCCATTCTGAGTTTAATCTGTTTTACCAGGACGCACGGAAAAAAACATTTATTACTGTTTCAGTGTTTGAACTGTTATCCAGATTTCACTCTTATTACTTAAACTGTACACAGACTGGATTATAGTTATTCATAGTGTGTGTGTATGTATATATATATATANTATATATGGGTGGATGGGACTCGTTAACCTTGGTCAGCAACTCATCTAAGAGAAGGAAACTCTGAATTCAAACCCAGAGATGGAGGCGTATACGATGAAACAATCCGACAACTCCTGCATCCGTACCCATCCCTGGTCGTCTTGACATAGTCGTGCCACTGGACATGGTGGGCCCGGACGAGAGAGTGAGGTTGACGCCGCGCAACTCTTCCTCACTTTAAACAAAAGTCACCTGGGCAAGTCATTAGTCATCCAACACCGGAGGACTCGATGGTCCTAGTCGATCTTTGATGGACGAACAACAACATATATATATATAGATATACATTTATATTATCAGCACTAATACTAGCTACTCCACTACTCCATATTGAAAATTTATATATATAATTCTTGTTGCACAAGCGGTACACACACAGGATTCTTATTACTCAAGCTGTAGACAGATAGGATTCTAGTTGACCAAGCTGTTTATAGATTTGATTCTAGGTACTTAAGCTGTATATAGGTTTGATTCTAGTTATTTTGAAATGACTATTCCTTACCTGGCTAATCTAAACTTGAGTTTATAACTTGGGATTTGGATGATTTAATTATTTATTTTGGGGGCTATAAATGAACAATAATGAATTTTATCTATGGCAGCAGAATAGATGCGCTATATTTTATCTGAACATTTTATTTTCTCTATAAATCAAAGCATGGTCTTTGTTCGTGAGTAATTATGTCATCTTTGTTTATTCATATTATTGATCTTCTTCGATAAAGTGTCTGAAGTTGCCAACTGTGAGGAGGAACCATTCAACTTCTTACATTGTAATTCAACTATTACCATAGATGACAATCCTGTAGAGTCGACAAATTTTAACAGAGCCAATGGTGAAACTCATTCTTCAGCTTTAACAAAATGTTATTTTCTATTTGATATCAATTTATTTGTTTTGTGATCTTTCAAGTTTTTCCCCTATTCTGTGAGTTATTTCATTTTGCTTTCATCAGAACATAGCACTCACTCAATTGCACTTTATTTTATACCTGTAGTCTTAAAACGAGAAATTCAGCTTTTTAAGCAAAGAAAAGAATAAATCTATTATTGTATTTATCGGCGTATAACACGCACCTTTTCTCCCTGAAAATAAGGGGCAAATAATGTGTGCGTGTTATACGCCGATATAATGTTAAGTTCTTTTTCCTGAAATTTCCTTCTTAAAATGAGGTGTGTGTTATACGCCAATAAATACGGTATATGTCTTTTAAGCAGGAGAAAGTTTTTTTTTAAATATCTGAATAGTTTCATGAAGTATACAGTAGTCATTTTTTAAATTTTTTATTTAACAAAAATAATTACCCTAGGAACTTTTTTTTTAAATCATGAGTTTTCATGTTAACTGCAGACAAAAATTAAAATTCAACTAATTTTTGTTTAACTATTCACCAAACAGAATAAAATTGATATAAAAAAAAATTAGAGTTAAAATTCTATTGCTGATAGATATTTATGAAATATGTTTTGAAAAATAATATTGAAGTTAATTTTTTTTATAAATGTTTCAGGCATAGAATTTATAGATAAAGATGAAATGAACTGTAAGGAAATCATACCTATTGAAAACGAAGCCACGGTTGATGCCTACCCCAGACCCAGCCTTCGATGCTGTCGTGTATGCTTACGTCTGTTTCCTAATGACTATGTCCTCTTCACACATGTCCGTGCCCATCACGCCACTTGTGAATCTAGGGATGCTGTCTACCTGGAGGAGCTGCGTGCTCGAAGTCGTTTGGTCTGCCCGGTCTGCTGCGACCCACCCCTTTACTTTGCCACCCCTACCAAGCTCAGGCGCCATCTGCGACAGCACCATGGGATTGAGCATCATGTGGAGGCTTGCAGGTTTTGTCATGCTGAGTTTTTAGACAAGCAGGAGCTGGAGCTGCATGTGGATCTCTCTCATAATGTGAGTTTATTCATTAATGATGGAAATTATTTATCTTACCATAGATACTCGTCCCAAAGCCCTTCTTTCATTCACAGGCGACCCCACTTGTTTTGGTCAGGATAAGGCTCAAAAATGCATAACCCGCTTAGAAGCCTACTCCACAAAATAATAATGCCTGGGTAAAAGCTATGTGGTTCCAAAGAATACCTAGGATGACATAAGAAGTTCAACCTTGTAATACACTTTTATTATATACTCATCATTAGGTTTGGCAATTGGTGGTTGCTGTCCTCTTGAAGTATATTTTTTTCACTATTTTTTATGCTTCTGGCACTGTATTTGAATCTTGTAACACTTGCTGTAGACTAAGACCTTGGCCTATAACAATAACAATTTCATATTTCAATGTGCCTGAAGAATTTAAATATCTCAGTTGACCTGCTCATAAGCTGACCACCCCACTTATTCCTCTGAAATATTTAAACAAAAAAAAAGTTCTGCCTAAAAACGAGTGTCTACGGTACTCCTGGGTTTATTTTTCATTAGCTCTTATTGGGATTTACCTCATTTGTTGGAGATTCATTTCGTCGTCCTATCCTGAATGATGCTCTTCGAAGGGTGAGCTCCTATCTTAAAACGTTTAGTTTTTAAAGAATTATTAACCCTTCCAATGTCAGTGTGGTTAATAACATCACCTAGCCCCAAACAACATATTCAATTGGGATGGTAGTCAACATAATTAAGCTTTGGTGAAATTGAATTGGACCTCAGAGAGGTATTGAGTTGTAGACAAGTGATATATGAGGCTTGTTGTCAGGAGCAATCTAGTCTTCATGATAGGTTAAAATGTTGCCCCAAGCAAATCAGCTTTTCCCTCAGTGACTGTAAAACACTGCACCAGGCTAATCAGCACTTCTCTCAGTGACTGTAAAATACTGCACCAAGCAAATCAGCTTTTCCCTCAATGACTGTAAAATACAGCACTAAACAAATCAGCTTTTCCCTCAATGACTATAAAATACAGCACTAAACAAATCAGCTTTTCCCTCATTGACTGTAAAATACAGCACTAAGCAAATCAGCTTTTCCCTAAGTTACTAGAGGAAGGTAATAGGTAGTTAATTGAAATGTGGTAAACCATTCTATTTGCTTTGAGAAAATTGGCAGAGTGTGATTTGAATTAAATAAAATAGAATTTAAAAGAATATGTACATATGGAGTAGATATGAACACTACATCAAATGGCTTACTAAGCCAATCCTGAAATTTCAGTCTCGGCTGCATTTCTCGCACGAGAACCTTGAATCCCTGTTAAATTTGGCCTCCATAATGCTCTTTTTGTTGCACAGGCTTCTTTTCGCGCATCTTGCATACACTCCTGCATACACGACTGTCTGCCAACTGGAAAGGTGCTCAGCGATGACATAAAGAACATCCAAGATATTAACTCTATGATAATAGTGGCTTCCATGTGTTGAACTTTTACAGATGGTTTTCATTAGCAGTTTAATGGTAACAAAAGAACTTTTGTATTTGTTCATCAATTTTACTAGCTTTTTTTCTTTCTTTTGTCTTTAGCTCTACCCAGGCCTAGTAAGTCTTCTTTCACCCCCACAACAGATGTTGAGGACGGAAAGATCTTTGTTGTCATGTAGTAGGTATGGAAATTAACTCTGTCAGATCAGCTACCATTTTTAAGAATGATTTCTCTGTGATTTAGTGTTAGTTGAAAAAGTTGAAATAATTTAAGAGAATAAATGTCAGAAACCATTTTGATGGATCTTCCACAACTTTCTAATTAGTGTGTCTTTTTTGCCTAATGAATTTAGAGACAAACTTACCCATGGTGTCTAAAGTATGTTTGTAGTTTGCAGCCAATGCGATTTTTAAAGCCAATTTTGAAAGACTGCAGTCATTTTTGTTTTTCTAGACACATATTTCTTTAAAAAGCTGTGGAGCATATTTTCTTTTAATTAGGTTTAATAAATATTTCATTCATGTATGTAAAATTTAGAAATGTTTGGAAATATTTAGCCTGGAAAATATAAACTTAAATTATCAGGGCCCAATGCTTCTGCTGCTTGGTTGTAATGAACAAAATATCTCTAAACAGATGCAACATAATGTTCAGTGATCGTGCGGCTCTACTCAGTCACACCTTGAAGGTCCACCCTGAGTTGAATCAGTTCAATATTTGCCGGCTGTGTGACAAAGTCTTTGAGTCTGGCCCTGCTCTTCACAAGCACTTGAAGAAAGCTCATGAACAGACCCATAACGGAGAGCTCAAGTGCCCCTTCTGCCCAGCATGGCTCCCCAACATGGAACTAGCCTCAGTGCACAGGGTGACTCTACACAATGGAGCCGTGCCCGTACATTGCCCGTTCTGTGGGGCAGGTGAGTGGATGTGTTTGACTGTTACGTTCTCAGAGTCACCTGCAGTCTTCTAGGCCGCCTTTAAGTGGCCATTTTTAATAGCCTTCATGTAAATTCTATAGACGTTTGAGGAGGTCCCCTGCTGAAGTTTGTCTGGAATCTAGGTTCTTAAAAAAATTTTGTTATAATTTTTATACCACTTGAAAGCTTAAAATATCATTTTAAGCATATCAAATTGGAATTCTTTTATCAATCTTGTTTAAAAATTACTTCATGAATTTTTCCTTAAAGTCACCATATGATCAAAGAATGCTAAGCCATTAAAAATTAAATATTGTAATATTAAACATGGACTCAGTCCTGGGTTTTTTAGTAAATCCATTTATTGATGAAATTTTAACCATCTAACTTTCAAAATGCTAAATTGTTGATCTGTCCTGTATTATTAAACTCTCACCATTCATCATGACATGTCTAACCATTGAAACCCACCATGTGACAGGATATCAGAGCCTTCATCCAATGTACAACCACGTCCGCAGTCAGCACCTCCAGACAGAGGCTCACATCTGCCCCGAGTGCCAGGCCAGTTTTCCGTCCAGTCGTATGTTGTCCGATCACAACAGGAAGGTCCACCTGATGCCACCACACATAGCCAAGGACAACTTAATGGGCTCCAACAGCACCACCTACTGCTGTCCATTCTGCACCGTGTCTTTCATGCGCACGTATGATTTAGCTGTCCATGTGATCAACTCCCACAGGGACCGTTTGCTCCCTTCACAGTGCCACCTGTGCATGCAGTCATTTGTCAGTGATATTGTCATGAAAATGCACATGTCTGGGGCTCACGGGGTCGAGGTTCACGAGGGCGACGAAGTCGGTTATTTACACGGCCATTTTAGCAACAGGGATCCTGTTTTGGAGGATGGCAGTGAGGACCTATATTCTCATGGTGATAGTTTTGTGGCTAGGGGACCTAGAGGAAGACATGTCAGGAGGCATATCATTGATCATCAGGACATACTGGAAACCCAAGGTGAGTTCAATCTATACAGCTCTCTTCAAATATTACAGTAACATTATAAATGTGGTTTCTCTCAGGCAGGGCGTAATATCTTATATAAATACGTTTTAGTCCATGACAATTAATGACCATGTCGCTAATTGTTGATGATGTTAGAAACTGTCCCTAATGTCATTAATGATCGTAAATGGTCCTGATCCTAATGTTATATGACCTCGTGTCAATAATAATCTGAATGTCATTATTGATCTTAATAACATTTATTTATCCCAAGGTCATTTATTGATCCTACCTTTAAAAAATTTAACTCGTTAATTATCATCAGTCCACAGTGCTTTATTTGATTTTAGCACCTGTCTCCATGTACATATTCGTCATCAAACCTCCATGTATATCATCCACACCTGGAACCGTTTAAATATCTGGATTATAATGTAAAGCTTAGTAGATTTTAAAAATCTGAGCTGTCAAAATTACTCTCTTGTTTGGCATTTGTTCCCAGAAGCTGGTCGGTACCTTCAAGAGTTGGAGGATAGAGAATCAGAAACTATTGTGTATTTGAATGAGAGAAATCAAGTGGTTAACACAGGTTAGTCAAACATTAGTGAAGCATGTTTATTTATCTTTCTGCCAGCTTTTAGCTCAATAGAATCTACCTAATACAAAAGGTTTTGAGATGGCCTGATAATGAGGCTTGGCAATACCATAGGATCATGACAAAAACAGGTCTTGGTTAAAAATGTTGATGCACCTACTTCAGTGTTTTCTGTAAATGTTGTCACATGGTTTAACAATTGTGTTCCGTTGATTTCTTTAGGTGAAATGTTTGGCAACTGCTCATCAATGGAGGACGTCCAACTGCTGGGTGAGGCAGGTGAAGAATTCAATCTTCAGGCTGTAGATTATCTGGAGACGCTGTCCAATGACAGCATTGCAGTTGGAGCTGATGTGGTGGCTGATGTCAGCATTGATGAAATTACAAATGCTCGAGGAAAGGTAAGATTCTTTAGTTGCTAGCTTTACAACTGACAGTAGATTCAGTCCACTTAAAAGTCAGGGTATATTTTTACATTGCCAGCTTCAAGTAAACCATTCCCACATATCAAGTCTTCTAGGGGCTGCTGAAATTGACACAGATATGTACAGAGAGGTGTGCCAATTGTGTTTTTCAAGTTTTTTTCAGCCGACACAATTCAGCCAATTATATTTGTTGATCAAACACAGACAAATAAAAGCTTATTTCTGCAATGTGCCTAAAACAGTTCTTGACAAAGAAAAAAATGGTGCCAGGCAATGTTCCCTTTAAGCTGCGCAACCAGCTATCTCACAGACGCCGCGCAGCAGTTTTGAGTACCGCACTGCAAATTTCCATGTAAGTGTGTGTTTTTGTTTGTGGGTTGTAAATTTTGCACACAAAAAAATTGATGCTGTAAAACTTTGCACACAACTGTATAATTTTGCCCACGAACCAACAAACCTTAGAGGGAACATTGGTGCCAGGTATAATGCACCTGTGTCAAAAGAAATTTTTCATTGCCCCATCAAGCACAAAAATTTCTCATATATTATTAAATGTTAGAAATTTCCTTTGACTTCTGTGCAGACCTCACATTAAAGTTCTATACATTATTTTACATCTTCTGATAATGTATCCCTATTTATTTATTGAGGTTTTTTCATATAATCAATTTGTAAATTAACCGACAGATGTGACATATCAATTTTTGACATAATGCTTTTAACTGGTAATTTATTTCTCGAACACATACTGATGATGCAAATAAATTAATCTCCCTTTAGGTGAATAGAAATCAGGAGCTATTAGGCATGGCCAGCCAGTTTGAAATTGATGGCGTCCTCTATGAGCTGGCAAGCTCCCATGATGCTCCAGCCCATCATTTACGAGGAACAAGTGACATAATGACCATTGATGGGAGCGATATGAGAGTCTTGGGAGATAGGATAACCATTGATGCTAATGATTTCGCTCACCTTTTGAGGCAGCAAGTTCAGTAGATGGAAATGATCTTCTTTCTCTCCCCCCCCCTTTATTCTCCTTGCACTCCAAACATATTTAATGTTTAACTTTTATTGAAATAATAAGTCACACTCCCTGTTTTTTTTCCCCCCTTGTAACTGATGTGTAAATTATGTATGCCAGGCTTTTTCTGCTGAGTTTTACTTAGCAAGAATTAATTATACAGATCTGAAAGATTTGTTTATCTTGAAGCTTGGCTTTGCACACATTTGACCGTATGAAATGATGATTGCGTCTAGAACATGCTTGTCATGAGATGCCCATTGGTGTAAATTTATTTCTCATTGTGCCAAAGTTACTTGTGATACACTAAATTATAGTTATGGGTCTAATGAAAGTTATACACAAATACTGAAATAATTGATACAATTTTATTTAGTCTCATATATATGACAACACACTTTGTTTCAGCAATGAGAATAAATAAAATTATATCACTTATTTCAGTATTTGTGTCTAAATTTGATTATATATATAGAGAGATATTTTATACACACAAAATGTATAGTGAGTTAATTTATTTTTAAAAATTTCACCTTCTAATGATATGTGAACGTAGATCTAAAGTATAATTGGTTTTCCAAATTACTTTTTCATAAACACTCAGGGTTCAGATTTATTATCTCATTATTAAAGAATTGTATGGCCATGTTGTATCAAACTGCCAAATGAAGTAAATTGCTATGATACTGTTCGTAGAAATGTGGCTCTTGAAACAGCCAAACCAGTTCTTAAATAATTCTGCTGTCTAGCGCAGAAGTGGGAAGATTCAATTTAACTTCACCTAATTATGGCAGTTTAGTCAAATATGTAGTCATATTTCATGCTGTTACAATATTGAGTCAAGATCAACAAAATTGTGATTTTTACATCAATACGGCAGCATATTTCACCTGTTTTGGTATATGTTTTTGTATAACTTATAGTATAACTATCCCTATGAAGTTTACCAAGAGAATTAAAACAAAATAAGTTACTCTGAAACTAGACTAAAGTTTGGGCTCCAATTACATTTAGAACATTTAGAACTAAGGTCACATTTGATATTTTTTGGGTCCAAACAATCTTTCTGGCAGCAGTTACATTGTATTTCATGATTCATATTAGTTGTGAGTTGATAAATAATTTGTAGTCTTCTTTTTCAAATGAAAAACAAATGCTAAATTCTTATGTTTTAACTCTAAAACATACATTTTACAAATATCATGTTATTATTCATTTTTAAAAAATTCAGTCTGACATGTTCTCTAAATTTTTCTTTAAGTGGAATGTGGAGCTGCCCCCTGGACAATGTTACTTTTGTTTTAATGTTGAAATTTTTAAAATTGAGTTGTTTGTTTTTGTTCTTTAATGAAATTGTTGCCTTTTGCAGTTTTCTCTTTGTATGCAACAATTAGGATGTGATCAACTCAAAGATTCTAGGGTCTTCCATTGTTTATTTCCTCTTTAAAAATATGTTAAATTGATTAATTGGGTGATCTAAAGAAAGCCAAATCTTTGACTTCAAAATGGAGTATTATTTATGAAATATAATTATCATGTCCCATGGATATAATAACAATTTTTATTTAGGGTTTTAAAAATGTTGATAATTAAGGACCTGTTGAGTGAATAAATACAGATACACATATCAATAAAGCTTTTGTTAATTTTTTTTAAAAACATAACAAATAACAATAAATAACTATGGTTTTGATGTGAAAACTTGTATTTAATCTTGGACATGAGTGTAACTTTTCATAGACAAAATATTCATCTCTTTGTTCTTTTGAACTAAGCAGTGAATCAAATTTTAGCTCTACAAGTATTTTTAAAAATTAAATCAAAGACAAGATAGATTTCGTTTATGCCAAGATCAATAAAATGTTACATTGTTCAGCATTCTATCTGATACAGACTTATAAGACAACATTAATCAGAACTTGCGTAAAACTTTTAAACAAAGAGAATGAGATGCAAATTTATTTTTTTCCGCTCATATTTAAAAATAAAATAAATTTGTGCCATTCAATGCTAGCATAGAAAAATTTCCCTTTTCAGTATTGGTTATCACACTTCATTATTAAATTATAACCCTATAATTATAAATAAATGTGTCATTTTGACACCAAAAATGAAATTGATGCATTAGAGATCTAGGTTAACCTCATCAACCCAAAAGTTTTTCTTTGTTTAAATGGTACTTGATGATCTTTACAAGGCGGAAACTATATTTTTATCTTTACAAAAATGCTTTAACAAATTTTGTATAAATAAAAGTAAGAAGACGAAGAACCCAATTTCACATGTTTATTCTTAGAAATTTTGTACTGTTATGAAACACCAGAGGACATCTGCTGCTGTTGATTCTGTTGCTGTTGCTGTGAGTTGTTGTCCTGCAGGTTAGTAGCTTCAGAGGGAGGTCTGGGGGAAAGATAGAAAAAATTACTTTTTTGTAGAAAAGAAGACAGCCGTTTACAGCTTGATTTAAATTTAAATGAATTGTGTGGCCTTCCAAGACAAAAGGGGATCAATCAGAGAATCTTTAAATGGTTTGCCTTAAAAAAACTGTTTGAATAATAAAAAATGTTTATAAAAAGTTATCACAAATACTAGACTGTACCAAATCCGGTACTAAGATTAGTTATTTAATAGGCCTGTGCCTAAAATGGACGTTTTTTTGTTAAATGAAAATAAATTTTAAAGAAACAAAGTGAAGTAAATTATATTTTTACAATAAATAAAGAACTTTTTAAAATTAAATGACAGAACCTAACTGAAATACAAAAATATCTTCTGGAGCATCTCATCTTACAAATTTTTAGCTTTCTTAGAAAATTTAACCAGTATACAAGAGTTGACGTTAATGTTTCAAACTAAAACAATGGTATTTATTATGGCATATATAATAATTTTAGAATAATTAATTCTGAAGTTTTTTTTAATTCGTAAAAATTTAAAAAGCTAATAAAGATAAAAATTGACCTTGAAGGACTTGGTCTGGGCATTTTGGCAAGGATAGCTTGTATTTCTTTCTTTTCATCGTAGGTTTTCCACAGTTCATACAGAGATACCATTGTACGGGTGATTTCCATGCACTGAAAAGCATTTTCAGCAAATAACAGTTTGTATTTGAGGAAATTTTCACCTCAAAAAATACATAAAATAGTTCGTAGGAAGTTTTTATAAAATCTAACATTATAAATTGCATATTTGAAGGAAACGAAAAGAACTCATTTATGTGACTAAAAGTTACCAACACATTAGCCACATTGTGACCTTAAAATATTTGAAACTCCTCCTTTTGTCATTGTCTCCTGATGTGCTAACCAAAAGAAGCAAACCTTTTCCCATTATTAGGACCACATCCGTACATAGGTGTCTACAATGAGGTTCTTGTACTGTATCAATATCTAAACTAAGGTCTATAGCAGTGTTTCCCAACGTGGGGCCACGCCCAACAGGGGGCCATTTGATTGTTTAGGTGGGGGCAATTCGATAATGAGCTGTCTAGAATTTGAAAACCACTGTCTACTATTTTTAAACTTTTATTTTTAAAGGAGAATCGTTAAAGTGTCAACATAAATTATAAGCTAAACAATTACATGGATTATGTCAATATGTGCTGCAGATGGTGCTCCTAATATGATGGGCAAGAAAAATGGTTGCTTAAAATTGATGAAAGATGAGAATCCAGAAATGCTACAAGTGTATTGTGTTATTCATAGGGAAAACTTAGTAGCTAAAAACATTTCACCTGTTCTAAATGCAGTATTAAATTCAGTTATAAAGTCTTTTTTAGTGTTTCAATGCTTTTAAAGCTAATGAACGTCCCTTCAAGCTATTGTGTGAAGAATAAAATGCAGATTATGTGAGACTTTTAAGGGAATTCCCTGAAAAGATTTATGGAATATTAAAAATTATGTATATGATAAATGGGGGGCATAAACATTTTATAAAGGTTTAGGTGGGGCATGGCACAAAAAAGGTTGGGAAACACTGGTCTGTAGACTTACCTTGTCAAAATCTGCATTTAGGTCTATAGACTTACCTTGCCATTATCTACATAGAGGACTTTTTACTTTTCTTGTAAATATTTACATTGAGGCATTTATACCTATCTTGTCATTCTCTACGCTGATGTCTTATAATAATTACCTTGTCATTATCTACATTGAGGTCGGCACACCAGCCTTTGATATCCTTCTGTTTAAGTATGCTTGCCATATGCAAACAGGCTGGGAAATATATGGGAGATATATATAAAAATATATATTTTAGCATCAACAGCCAATCATCAGCTTGTATTATAAACGATATTAACACATTTTCATAGTTATTTTTTAAATATATTTTGATAATCTAATTCACTGTTAATTTTTTTTTATTATTTCTTATCATCAACAGTAAAATAAAATAAAAATTATTACAAACACAAAAGGAACAAAGACTTTCAGTACTTACATAATGCTATGAGGTATGGTGGGTACAACAGGGGTGCATCTGTCCTTAGACAGTCATTTATCATTTTCCTGAACATCATTTATATTACATTAATATTTCAAATTACATTTGTATGTGGAAAATACAAAAAGAAAAATACCAGAATGCATAACATGTCATGAGTGAAATAAAGATGCTTTTATATCATTATTAATAATCATATAACCAAAGATACTATCATGTTGAATTTTAAAAGTGAACAGGGAATTAACTGACCATGCCACTGGTAGAAGATCTGCCTCTGCATTCAGGTCAGCACAAAACTTGACTAAAGGTCTGTATGGGTGATACATTATCAGGCAGCAATCCTATGCCACAGACACAAGAAGATGAAGTTATTCACACCACTTCCAATTTTAAAAATCCAGTTTTAAAAACAAAAAAATACAGATGAAAACATGTCAATAGAAAATACAGAATAATAATTGCTAAATAATAGATTGGATGCAGTTATTTCTGTCTCTAAACTCTAACAAGTTTCGATAAAAATGAGAATCTCTGTGCAAGTGAATAAACTCAAATGTATAAAAAAACAACTGTGAAATATCAAATGAGATATATATCGTGTCATAATGAAGTACCATTCATAATTTAATATAGTGAGTGAGTGGCTCTGGGAATTCTATTATTGCCTCAATGAATTATGTTTTTAAATACAAAATTAAATTAAATGCATTACAATTAAATGCTATTCAGAAGTATCCTATATGTAATAAGAACATGTAAAATCTCACCATCATTTCTAGAAGATAAAACTCACACTCCAGCACATGCTGAGTTCTGTAGGGATATTCACCATTGAAAGCATGGCTAAATTTGTTCTTTACTGAAATCAAAATGAATAATGCATAATTGCTGTGTTGCTTATGGTTAAAATGGCTAGAAAGACTATGACATGGTATGCTTGTAATTAGTTTTTGTAGTGTTGCATTTGTTTTAAATGTGGTAAATTATAGATTTGTTTTTTGTTGACTTTGTACCGCGCTTCGAGCCTTTGGGGATGAAGCGTGTTTTTGAAATGAACTTTATTATTATTATTAAATTGATTGCTTCTGATAAAAAAAGAATTTTTGATTTAACAATCCATTTCAGAGTACACTTTTAAAAGGACCTTTTAAAATTTTAGTAAAATCCAAAAATGCATTAATATGTAAACCACTTTCATATGTAAAAAAAAAAGAAGAAAAAGCAAATTAAAATAAGGAAGAAAAAAAATCTCATCTGATTCAAGTTTACAACATAAAAAAACGCAATACCTATATTTTGACAGGTGGTCATCAGGCGACTGTTAGATATCACACCATATTCCTGGAATCAAACAGATATTTTATTAGTTGATAGACCAGAATTGAAGAATGAAATAATAAATTCAGAGGTGTCCTGTAAAATTAGAACTATTAAGGAGCATGGAAACATTTCCAAGTGCAGACTACAAAAAATGTACTTTCTAAATGTATATAAATGACATTCCTTCCATCTTCGCGAGCCGATGTAGTAGCTATTGACACTTCATCAAATGGCTTATAAAGGCCATTTCATCAAACAGCAGTCTCGGCTGCACTACTTGCAGGAGAATTTTAACTCCTGGTTACATTTGGCCTACTGTAAAGGGTTTTTCTTCGCGCATCTTCTGCCTGTTTCACTCCAACATACACTGCTGCTCACCAGCTGGAATGGAGCTCAGCAATGATCTCTATGTTCCCTCAGGTTCCTTTAAGTCTTGCCCCTCTGCCGATTCTCCATACAGCAGATCCTTTGAAAAACAAACTTCCTCCATTCCCATTACATGGCCTTACCAGTGAAGGAGCTTATTGCTAAGAACAGAGAACATGCTACACATTTTGGCAAATTCCAAAACCTCTGTGTTCTGAACTTTGTTCTGCTATCAAATATGCAAAATGTGTCGCAGACATCTTTGGTGGTAGCCTTTGGGTTTCCACTCATTACCGGCATATGTGGTCCACACTTAATAATAATAATAATAATGTTTATTTGAAAAACAGGCTTCATCCCCAAAAGCTCGAAGCACGGTACAAAGTCAACCACATTATAAAGAGAAATAAAAACAATCTAAAATTTACCACATTTAAAAAACAGACGCAACAATATAAAACAACATACGAGCATACCAAGTCAAAGTCTTTCATCCCGTTTCAACCATAAGCAACACAAGCCAATATACATTAACTGAAAAATATGGTAGATAGCATCACCCCAGAAAATGTTTGTGAAATAGATGTGTTTTTAAATCGGTTTTAAAGGACTCCAGTGTCTGGCTGTTTCTGAGAGCGACTGGAAGTGTGTTCCAAATTGTTGGGCCGGCAAATGCAAAAGTGCGCTTTCCGTAAGTCTCAAGGCGAACACACGGTATTGATATTTTGACACTATCGGATGAGCGGAGCTCTCTAGTGGGTACATAAGGCGTCATGGGTGCTTTGAGATAAGATGGTGCCAGGTCATGTATGCAGCGGTAGCACAAAGTTGCAATTTTGTACTCTATGCGAGAGCGGACTGGCTGCAATATAGGGCATACTGAGCACACATGCTTGATAGACACTTAGTTTTGTACTTTCAAATATTTTAAGATTATTCCACACCTGCTTATTCAATTTTGATATTGTTGATGCTGCTTTTGCAATTTTGATGTTCACTTTTTCATCAAATATAGTGTGTCCATAACTTATCCATCAAATAAGTAAGTATTACCTCAACTTTTGAAGCTAAAAATGCACATGTTGGAGCCATTAGCCAAGGGTCAATACACTTAAGAGAATTTCTGAAACAAGACAACAAGAGTAATTTATTTTTCAAAACATATGACTTAAAACAAACATTAAAAAAATAAAACACAGAAATGTAGATATAAAATTGCTAATATAAAATCTTGCACATCAATAAAATCTTGATTTCGCATTACAACAATCTTAATATATTTCAACACTTAAAGATTTATCATTAATCAATCTATCAAACTTTTACAAACAAACTGGTCAAACCTTGCATAAAATCTTTTAAAATAGATAGTTGCTGTTGCTATAACTTGCTGTCTGAATTTTAACTGTTCACCAAGGGCTTGAATAACTGCGAGTAAAAAAAATCAACATTACAGTGTGAATGAAAGATTGAATAATTAAATCTCTTTTTAACTGTCAGAAATAAACTAATATAATTTTAATTTTGGTATAAAAGTAAATCATATATCGTAAATATCACAATGAATGAAAAATATTTTTAATGATAGTACCAAACTTTTCAAAAAATGTGTTAATCTGCTCCATTATTTAAGTGATTAAACACTGATATCTCTAAAGAAAATATATTTTTTATTAATACATTCAAAATAAAAACAATCAAAATAAAACAAACCATTGGCAAATAGCATCATTATTTTCTGATATTCATCTTCACTGAGAATGGTTAAATCATTATGTCTCTCTCTATATAAATCTTGTCGATCCAAAACCCATTGTTGGCTGAAAAAAAAGTATAATAAATTTTATTCTGTTATTACTATTAGTGCATAGCAAAAAAGTTACAGATTTTGATATTAATAAACTTCTTCTTCTTCTATATTTTGAGGGCTCATGATCAATGTATTGATCACGCTGGCTCCTATAACTTATAAACTATCTAATACATGCTTGTCAAGAACATTTAAATATATTTATTTCACTATGTGTATACATTTAACTAAATTTGATGAACTATATCAAGTCAATGTGATGGCTGTTGACATTATTGAAAGTCATCCAAGTCAGCATTATTGAGAGTCATCCAAGTCAGCATGATCGAAAGTCATCCAAGTCAGACATTAAAGTTACTTAAATTGAAATTCCCTCTGTAGATTAGACATGATCTAGAAATTTTTTCTTCTTAAAATGAGATGTAGATTTTCTGTAAAAAAAAAATGCTAGCTGGAAAAGCAATGCAGACCAAGAGTTTTCTGAGCTCATGAGCAATGTTGAAATTTGATAAACTGATGTTGATTTTTCACTTATCTGGGCAAGACGGGGCAGCGTCTTTTGGACAGATGTAATGAACAGCTTTGAAATATTGTGCAAGATAAACAATGTCCTATTTCAAAACACTTCAATAAAAGCAACCAAAAGGGCTCTAGCGATTCGACCATTACTACCATTGTTTCCTGTACCAACACACCCGCCAGAGTAAACTTAGAGAAAGAGATGATACACACTTATGTCAGGGACATTGACACTGCATAGCATGAATGTCACGTTCTCCTTCACTCAATAAATATTTCCTTACACCCTCTTTTTTACAACCAATTATTGTGGAATTACTTTTCCTCTCTTCCTCCCCCCTTTGCCGATATTAACTCTCTTACCTACTTACTACTAATCGTCTTACCTACTAATGACTAATGCAGTCCTATCAGATACAACATTTCATTTTAAGTTTTTATATTTGTGTTACTCTTTGTTTGTTTACTGAAGAAGGCTTCTTGTTAATATGTTCATTATTTTGTTTCATCCTTTACTCAGGTTTTCCCATACCTTATGTCACATATTTCCTTCTACCTAACCTGATTGCAGTCTCTCTCTCCTTATAAGTATAAGCCTTATTATTATTTTACTCTGTAAAGTTAATGATACATGTTGGTTTGTCTATATAAGCAATACTATAGACATCTTTAAAAAGGTTAAATATTAATTATGTATGAGTATGAAAAAAAAAAGTTAGCTGATTGAAAACACAAATATGCCTAGGCCAGGCCTATTTAATATTAAGCACTTTTATGAAAATTTCAAATCATTTTTAAAAATATAAAAATACTACAGCTGTACAGAGCCTGGAGAATAGATTACAAAAACACCAAGATCAACTTTCTAGCTCAAGTGGTTCAAAAGTTATGAATTTTTTAGTAGGGACCTCAAAGGCACTTTTTTACTATGGGATTTTCCTCCACATTTCGTGACCCTCAATTTGCTTTTTTTTTTTAATGCATATAACTTTATTATAAAATGAGACAAAAATATAATATTTACAGGGAACATAGTTAAATAAGAGTACTTCTAAATAAAGCCATACAATATAAGTTAGTTTTTGTTAATATTCCGCAAAAATTTTAAAAAAAATCTTGATTTTTTTCCTTTTAAAACATGTATAAATATGCTGACTCGTCACTTATTTGAAATTAATTAATTAATTTTTTTTCAATATTTTTTTTTTAATTTCCCTAAAATCATAATAATAATAATATTTTTTAGATATAAATTTCAAATTTTCTGTGGAATTGTTTAACATTTATAAGTATAAACTAATAATAAAGGGATTACTTGTTTCATTTCGTTAAAATTTACGATTACACTTTTTCTTCTTCTTCTTCTTTATTTTGAGGGCCCACGATCAATGAATTGATCATTCTGGCTCCTATGTTTCAGAGGGGTTTGCGATGTTACTGTGCATGGGTTTCAATGGGATGCTTCACTGGTTGCAAAGGCGACTCAGCATTTTACCATTTTCTATATATGTATTTTAGTCCCATATCATATGAATGTCTAAATATGACAAAAAAATAGTATGTCATTTTTTACAAGTTAGTAATCTTGTTTCACAAATTAACATGCATTGATAGAATCAACTTTGGTGGTTTATACAAACTAAAATAAGTTCTAGTCATTTGCTTGTGGTAAGTATAAGTTTTTATGATTGTTCTTTAATATTATTAATAATATCTTAAGTAATTCTTGGACTATTGTGGCAGAAAGTATGTTTTTTCTTTGAGAATACCAAGGATTATTTAATAATTCTCTTGTGAAATATTGTGATATGTGATTAAATATAGGATATTTCAATATGAAAGGTAAGCGACTATTTTTTTGTTAACATTTTTGCTTAATCTATGCATTAAGAATCAAAATATTCATTAAAATGTCATTACAAATAACAAATAATGTGTCCCACAAATAATGAGTTGGGGTGGAGCTAGGCCTATACTTAAAATACTATACTTTTCTAGGCCTGTATATATATTAAAATGTTATATTTAATATATTAATAATAATAATAATAATGAGGCTAATAATAAATTCAGTTTAACCCACTACCCAAGTCAATACCCCTCAATAAAAGCATCAAGACAATTTTTTGACCATTGAACTGGGTGCAAACCTCTTGAATTTTTGGTATGTTGTAATTTATACTATTATCTCCCGTCGTCCTTTTATTTAAGAAAGACACCCTTTCCAAAAAAAATATGAATGAGTAAAATAAGCATTATTTTACCTTCAATTTTCAAAGTTAAGACCTCAAATATATTTTAGAACAAAAGTGTCTAATCATAAAACAACCTGTCTACTCAAAGTTGTGGGCGGAAATAGAATGTGCTTGCTGGGCCATAATTAAGAAAAAAATCGTAAACAACCAGGCTCTCGGTAAATTAAAAAGTGGAGGTCGCCATTTTGATAACGAAATCACTATACCCGGTTTTCGGCAATTCCCGGATCTCATCGAAGTGGCTATTAATATAATGTTAATTTTATTTGGTTTTTTATTTTTTGTGTGTACAGCGTACAGTTTATGAGCTAGATAAAATAGGGCCTACAGGTTTTTATGAAATCTATGTCATGTGTACTTTACACAAAAGTTCAGTATTTTTTCAGAGTATACAATAACAATAATGATTTTTACTGAGGAGGTTGGTATTTTAAATGTAATTAATTAGGCTTAATACTTAATACTACTAATTATGAATATTGGCCTAGATAGAATTATTCAAATTCTTAGGGAAATAGATAGTAAAAAAGCAACACTGTCAATAATGTAATTGTCAGAGATTATTATAAGCCTATTAATAATTATTAATTTACTATGAACCAAACTAAGACTACAAAGTTAATGCTGGTTTATTATGCAGTCATTTCAAACTTGGTGAGTGAGTGCTCAAGTGAGTCAAGTGTGCAAACAAAACTTACTAGTGAGAACTTGACCAAAAGTTTCCAGCCATAACTCCTTTTAAAAATAATTAGGGGCGAGATGTAAATCTGCTGATCAAGATCCTATGAAGTATGAGCTAAGAGCACTGTTACTGTTTTATTTATAAATTTATTAAATTGATATTGAAATGTCCTGCGCTATCATAATCAAATTATATGAAGTTTTCATTGGCAATAATAAAGAAACTGAAAGTAGATGTTACTGGCCTCCCTTTGTTCATACAAAAAAGAAACGTACTTATACCATGGAAGTGTAGTAACGAATTTATTGTTTTTGAATAGGAAAATATATTTGTTATAATTATAAGATAATTTGAATTTTTAACAAAATTGTTAAAAATTACATGTATTGTAAATTGATATTTGTTTAAAGAATACTTTAAAAAGATATTCGCTGCCATTAAAAATAATCATTTTTAACTAACCGTTTGAAGTCATGTGATCAAAATATGGCCGGCTGTTACAACTCGGCCCCTCGTTCTTCAAAAACTTAATTTATATGTACAAATATGATGTTTCTTCTTAAATTTGCCAATGGCTAGTATGGTCTTTAGTCCAGTAATCGGCAACACTATAGAAACTTAAAAAGATGCAGTCCTCGGATTTTTTCCCCGTGGTGAAAAGCCCGTTTAACTTACAAACCTTTCAGGTACAATTATAACTGAAAATCTGACTGATGACTGAATTGTCAATTCTATGACAAAAAATTATAAATACTACAATTAAATAATAGTTATAGGCATCTCACTTTCACTATCGACAAGTTCTGTTTGGGTAAATGTGAAGAGATAGCACCGCGTTTGCCGTGACCCGCGAAATTATATTCTAAACCTAACCTGAACCCTTGTAAACTTATCCCTAACCTGGGTTTTGACCCTGCCCTATGGAAACCAGGGACAAAACATGTAAATGACATCAGGGTGCTATCTCTTCACATTAGCCATGTTGAGTAATCAGACTATTCTTTGTATAAGTCTATGAATATTAGTGATCCTACAGTTACACCTAACACTAGTAGGGCCTACTTTGTTTGTTGGTGCAGTTTAAACTAATTTTAAGTCTTGTCTTAAAAGTTACAAATCTGGCTGTTCAGATTGATTGAATAATCAATGGTTTGGACCACCGGCATATTAAGTGACCCTTAAAGCTTAAGTTGGCCCGAGCTTGTATTATTCCATTAATAATTAGCAACCTAAGACCTAGACCTAGAAGTAGCTTATAATTAGTTTTTTAAACTTTAATTATTATTGTTTTAGAGAAGGCTTCGTCACTTGCACAGCATTGCGGTACGTAACATGCACTGTCCAAGCAATCAAGATGTTGATCTAAGTAAATTGCAAGTCTATTTTACATTACACAAAGATGAGAAGTCAAAAGGTAAAATTATACTAAATTGATACCATTCTTTATTCCTCCTTATTTAGATGTTTTAATCTTTGAATCATGAATGTTATGAATTTATAAATCAATTAATGCTTGTTACTGTTAATAATAATAATATTTTTACTCCTTCCTAATATAATAATAATAATAATAAGACGTCTTATATAGCGCGGTACCCCAGCCTAGGGCTGGGCTCACCGCGCTGTAAATAAAAAATTTATCAAAAGAGACATAATCATGACATTAAAATAAAATACATTTATGAAAAAAAGAACAGCAATGTATATTCACCCACCCCACCACATAACTTTTACAAGACAAACCATGGACGGCAGCCAGCAAGATCATTTATCGGTCAGAGGAGGGGAATCAGTCAGGGTAGTATAATTTAAAAAGATATGTTTTTAGTGCAGTTTTGAAGGCCTGGGTGGTTGGTATATTGCGTATGTTTAGTGGCAAAGAATTCCATTGTTTGGGGGCGCAGAAAGAGAAAGATAGTTCACCATATGTTTTAGTGTGTGTCTTGGGAACGGACAGAATACGCGTGTCTGCAGAGGAGCGAAGCTGTCGAAGGGGTGAATAGACAGAAAGAAGCTCGGTTAGATATGAAGGGCAGGAATCCAAGAAAAAGTTGTGACAGAGAACAGACAACTTGTAGTCGATGCGTGCCTGTATAGGTAGCCAATGAAGGGAATGGAGTAGTGGAGTGACGTGATCACCTTTTTTTGCCTTTTAAACTAGCCTAGCAGCTGAGTTTTGAACTTTCTGCAGTTTTTCTATGCAGTGTTTTGGTGAACCTGATAGAAGAGAGTTGCAATAGTCAAGACGAGAGAGAACAAGAGCACAGACTAGAGTTTTGTAGCGCTAACTGTGAGGTAGTGGCGTATGGAGCTGATCTGACGGATAGTGGTGTATGCTGAACGACAAATGTGAGATATGTGTTTATCGAGAGACATGTTAGAAAGACTATAACCAAGATTCCTAGCAGAGGGGGTAAACTGTACGTCAGAGTTTCCTACTTGAAATGAGGTAGGAAGAGTTGAGGTAGAGGATGATGTGTTATTGTGGATGAGGAGTGCTTCCGTTTTGTCATCATTAAGCTTCAACTTGCTGAGTGTCATCCATGACTTGACATCATCAATGCATGACTTGACATCATCAATGCACCCCCGCAAAGTCTGGACAGCGGATCCAACAAGAGAAGGATGGGTATGCTTGTACAGCTGCGTGTCATCTGCAAATGACTGGCTCTCAACAGCATGCCTCCCAAGCAAGAGGAGCAGTGGTCTGGTATACAATGTGAATAGAATCGGGCCTAAAACGGACCCCTGGGGTACTCCGTACACCAAATCAGCACTGCCTGAGAGACAGCCATCGACAGAGACCGCCTGCGTTCTATCAGAGAGGTAGGACCTAAACCAAGCCAAAACTGAGCCAGAAATTCCAAAGTAATTTTCAAGGGTTTTGAAAAGGATTACATGGTCAACAGTGTCAAAGGCCGCACTGAGGTCTAAGAGGATCAGGATGGAGATGTCACCACTGTCCAATGTGAGCAAGAGGTCATTGGTCACTCTCAAGAGAGCCGTCTCTGTGCTGTGGAAATGTCTATAGGCCGACTGATTAGAACTGAGAAGAGAGTGGTCAATTAAATAAGCAAAAAGTTTTTGTTCTAAAACTTTTCAATAACTTTAGATAAAAATGATAGTTAGATACAGGTCTATAATTTTTTTAATTATTTTCATCCAGACCAGACTTCTTAAACAATGGTTTGATGACAGCTGATTTACAAAGAGGGGGAACAGTGCCAGAAGACAAGCTTTCATTTATTATGTGGGTTATCGTTGGGAGCAAATGATCTAATGACTCAATCAACAGGGGGGTGGGGATGGGATCCAAATAACATGACGTAGGTTTAGATTTTAAAACTATACTTTTGACCTCAAGTTCTGAAACAGGTGGCTCATTAACTGGGCATAGGAGATTTTTATAATTTTCTCCAGCTATATTGAAAGTCAAATTGTTACCATATTAATATATTAATGGTTTATAGTTTGCTCTGCAATATTCAAATACATTACCAAAAGCTTTATATATTAACAAGTATCTGTACTTACCACTTATTATTGTGTATATGATGTGATCCAGGATTTTTATAAAATAAATTGAATGTGCAGAATACACCATAATGAATAAAGCAACAGGCCTGCAGTGTGCTAGTCTAATAAAATTATATATTTTTAAAGATCCACATTTAATGCGAACCCCTAACTTAAAGTTGTATTTTTTTTCACATTACATGCTATAATATATGGCACCTTGATTATTTCTTTGATTTGTTTTTTTCTTCTTGAAATAAAATAAAGTTTTACAAATTTCGATAATTTTCAATTCACATGCTTCCTCCATTGTTTTTTTATACTGTATTGCTTAATTTAATATGACAGTGTATTATTTTATGAGGTTGGCTTATGAGCAGGTTATACACTTTCCAGCCTTTACCCATACAACTTTTGGGTCTGCTTATGAATGAATGGGGTTTAAAACTGGGTAAATATTTGAAAATAGAATCTTTGGTCGTCTTCTTATTTCATCTAGCTAATATTTCTAATATTTTTCCTTACTTTCAGCATTTTATACAAGTGAAAAAGTAACTGGTTCGCTAGTAAGTAGCCATATTATTTTGTATACTTCCAAAAAAATTATTCTTTTTGCATTGATACAGGAAGGATTGCACTGATAGCAAATAAATTTATTCACATTTTATCAATTTATGTTGAATATCTGCTGATTTATCATTGCAAACCTAATTACATATCTGTTTTTCTATAAAGTCAAATGCTTCGTGTGTGTATGAATGTAATTATTATTTTTTAAAAAATTTAATTGACATGTAGATGACATCTCTCATTACTATGCATTGACACACTTTCCTACTCATTAATTATTTTTTGCAAGTATTTAGTAAAGAATGTATTTTATTAGTTTGTGGCACACAATATTGGATGGCAAGTCTGATCGTTGATGTGCAATGAATGCAGTTAGATACAAACAATATTTTTTGTGGAAGTTTAGAATGTTTGGTTTCCTTTCCTATTCAATTGCTTAAGAATTCTCTATCCCTTTTACTTTGCAGAATCCTACTTGGCAGAGCTTTGATTTGCAAAGATGTGATGCTGATATTGATGGCACTGCAAAGTGTATCCTATTTCAGTTGTGCAATATCTTTATAATTTATAAATAATAACATGGGTTGTGTTGGTAATGTCTGCCTATATTCATATTTTCATAACTGATAAGAGTTTATAACTTGCATTATTTAAGAACTAAATGTTATATTCTTCATTTGATTTTTTGTTGTGTAAAAAAAAAATTGAAATGGCTTTGTTTGTTTGGAATTGTAAATGTACCTCCGAAATGATATGCTATATGCAAGGCCTTCTAACTGATATCTCTTACTGTGATTACCCCCTTAACCAATGTGTCCAGTTGTGGTGTTGCGGATATGGTTTGCATATGATAAAACATCTAAAGTGACAATATTGGCCCATGTCTATCTGACTGGTTTAGTCTTCTTTTCCAGCAAGGTATATTACATTTTATCTATAGTACATGATTTGGGAAACTATTTGGGATCAGTGTTTTACAAATTTAACTAAGTTATTGTCTTTCAAAGAATTTTTTTTTTTTATTTTATTATTATTTTGTTTGTTTTTTGTTATTGCATTTTTCTTTTAGATAAAAAAGTTAATATTTTGTTATTTTATACTTATTCCTTGGAGAATAGCAGGGGCATTAAAAAAAAATGAGAGTGAGGTTTAATATGTTTCTTTCTGGGCGTGTTAAGTCACACACATCATTAGCATATTTGTAATCATTAGGAAAAAATTTTTTTTTCCTTTTTTAAAACAGCAAAAGAAGCTTACAAATTATGTTCTTTTTATTTTTTTACCTGTCAAATTTAATGCTTATGTTTTTAATAAATACATCCAAATTTTATAAACATCTTTTTTTGACATGCCCAACTTGGATATACAT
Organism: Lymnaea stagnalis; assembly: GCA_964033795.1. Lineage (NCBI taxonomy): Eukaryota > Metazoa > Mollusca > Gastropoda > Lymnaeidae > Lymnaea > Lymnaea stagnalis. The sequence continues at coordinate 166,625 of CAXITT010000518.1, read as the reverse complement.
TTTCAAAATGCTATGGTAAACTTAAATCACTAATAAATTCAATCTATTCTTAATAATCTCAGCTCCAAGTCCCAGGAGTAAAATATCCTACTAACACGTTGCTTTTTGGTATGTTCAACAACATATTCATCCACTATGATTCAAATTCCTCAACTGCTCAGTTGGACCAACATGTAAGTCTAAAAGGATTTTTTTTCCAATACTTTTCCATGGAATCTTTAGAATGACATGTAGGCTATGAAATCCTACTAACAGCTTCATGGATGAATTAAATGTATATCAAATAAAACCATTTGCATTAACTAACAGTTAACTGAGAATGAAGTTGATTTCTTGTCTCTTGAAAATATAGATACAAGACAAAGTTGTTCCATTTGACAATTTGCCAGCTGTTGTGAAGGTGGATCAGTCCATGCTGAGGCCTTCCTATAACATCAGCTCCCTCTCCAGGTATGGTATGGACACTCTGTTCTTGTGAATGAAATGGAATAGAGATGATGATGCAGTTGTTCGTTGTTGTTGTTTTTTTTTTTTACTACATACTGTCACTCATTTTAATTAATTCTGATTCATTATTATTTTTTAAAAAAAAATCATTTCAGAATTCATACTGTACAAAGAGCCATCAAACAAACTGAAGCATCAGTGAAGCGCATCCATGCAGATATAGAGGACAAATTGATGTCATCAAATGAGAACTCAGATAAGGTCATTGATCATTTACAGATCTATTTTTCATATAAAAGTTTTATATTTATAAATTTTTACACTGTTTGTTTTCAGTGTCTAAAGCTTAGGTTCCAGATAAATATATGTTATGCCATGTGAAACTCGTGCATTAATTTGACACATGATTGATTTCAGTTGTCCACCAGAGAGGTGCTACTTATGAAAGTGAGACAACTCCGCAAGGAACTTCTCTGGCAAACACAACAGAAGCAGCTGGAGCAAGAAAATTTAGAGAGATACAGAGTTGAGCAGTCTGTTAGATGTAAGAATCATGTTTGAAATACAGAGTTGTGCAGCATGTTAGATTTATGATATATATTTGTAAAGCATGGGGTCTTGGGAGTCTCAGCAAGAAAATTATTACACAGATACAATAATTTTATCAGCTCAAAGTTGTTCTTTATGTTGAAAGTCTTTAAGCTGCCATGTTACTTATTCTCCTAAGTGAATGCTTTAAAAGAAAAGAGAACCCAGTTACTCAAACTGTTAAAAGACACAGAAGAAAAGAGGACCATGCACATACAATCAAGGTAATTATTATTTTTTTAAATTGTAAGCTGTGCAGTTGGAACCGTTTCATCCTAAAATAAATTCATTTTTTTTGCTTAGATGTTGTATTCAAGTAAAAAAATATTAGTTTTTATTAAAAAAAAATGAAAACACCAATCTGTGTGGTAAAAAAACTACAAAAAGTCCGCTAAAATTTGTAATAAAAAAATAATTTAACATGAATTTTTGTTTTCTCTTTAATTTTAGGGAGATGCTAGTCAAAGAAAATGCTCAGGTGTTGTTTAGGAGGAAGCAAATTATCAGTGAAATGGTTCATTACATTTACCCTATTAATGAGGTTTGCATACATTTTTTTTTTTCTACCAAAAGCTCAATCTAAGCTTTTATCAATAGATCACCTGAAGGAGAGGTGGAAAACTTTTTTTTTTCAAGAGTCATATTGACACTATTGAACTGCATTTGAAAATATAAATTAACTAAATCAATAACTTGCTATTTCTTACATCTTAGCCAAAAAATAATATTTAATAAAACTACTCAAACTATGCATTTAATTTTTAAAAAAACTTAATGCTGGTTGGCTGTCTACCATTGATTGAATGTATTTTAAGTGTCATCTGTTATTTTTATTACACCGGTTATCATTTAAATTTTAAGTTAGCACTGCGTGCAAGATAAAAATATTCAGCCAAATTCTTTTTGTCATTGTTGTTACAGGATGAGAAGCAACATTTTTTCATCAATAATGTGAGACTTCCAAATGCAGAAGACTATCATGGTGAGTGGGACATTTGCTGATGAGAAAGGCACTTGGAGTTTGCTGATGTTCAATGATAGGCCGTTCATTTGTTTAAAAAAAAGTATAACTCTGCGATGATAACTATTTGAATTACTAATTTATACACTGGTTGAACATTATTTCAATTTGGTGTCTTTAAGTTGTCATGAGAATTCAGCTTATTTTCATCCTTAGAAAGCTCGCTCCTTGCAAAAAAAAAGGGTAATTCCCTTCACTAGATTTTACTAAATACTGGAAGATGATTGTTCTTTTCACAATCTACATTGTATATAATAATAATAAAGTTCATTTAAAAAAACACGCTTCATCCCCAAAGGCTCGAAGCGCGGTACAAAGTCAACAAAAAAACATATCTATAATTCACCACATTTAAAACAAACACAACACTACAAAAACTAATTACAAGCATACAATATCAAAGTCTTTCTAGCCATTTCAACCCGGAGCAACACAGCAACACATGGAAAATAAGGTAGACAATCATCCCAGAAGGTATTTGCGAAATAGATGTGTCTTTAGATCTGTTTTAAAGGACTCCAGTGTTATATACATAAGTTAACCCCTTAATTTAATCTTAAAAAATAAAAAGCTTGCATGACCTGGGACAACAAGAACCATCACAGCCGGCCACATCTATATAGTGTTAATAAGAAATATCACAGCCGGCCACATCTATATTATAGTGATAACAAGAACCATTACAAATAGTGACACCAATTTAGTTTCAAAGTTTAAAAAGTGTTTTTCAACTTTTAAAAAAATACATTGTAATGTTACAGTTTTATAGTTATCAAATGACAAGAAACTGAGCAGTCTAACACAAAGGATCTTCTTGAACTTTGTATGCAGCAATTTTATATTCCAATCTAGTTTGGCTTTCCAGCAAGAAATTTCTTTGTTCTTTCATTACATCCTAGGTATCTTTATTAAATCTACTACTAAAAGTGTCATAATATCCTTAAAGTATCATTTGTTAAGTCCTCTTAAATTTTTTTTTTTTCATTAGGTTTTATATTAACAAATGTAGATAAATGATAATATAGATTACTTAATAAAGATAACTGTTAATTTAGGTAACAGATAATCCCTGAAATAATGTTTATTATTATTAAAGTGGTCTTATATCCCAGTAACCCAGTCTAGGGCTAGGTAAGAATGAGTCAGAATAGTAGAGTTTGAAGAGATGTGTCTTGAGGGCAGTATTGAAGGCTTGGATGGTCGGTATATTGCAAATGTGTAATGGGAGCGAATTCCATTGTTTGGGGGCACAGAAAGAGAAAGATCGTTCATCGTATGTTTTAGTGCGTGTCTTGGGAACAGAAAGAATATGCGTGTCTGCAAAGGAACAGAATAGACAGAAAGAAGTTCAGTAAGATAGGACATCTGTAAAAAGGTAAAAATTGGCTTTTTTATTCTTTGTCCAATGATAAATTTATGATGGTAAAAATGAGACAATTACAAATTAAAAACATCAATCCAAACTTTTTCATCATCTCAGGACAAGATGAAGTTCGCTTGTCTGTTGCCCTTGGTTTCACATGTCACCTGACGCAGATGGTCTCTCACTTTATGGACATGCCCCTGCGGTATCCCATGGTGCACAGAGGCTCCCGTTCCTCAATTTTAGACCATATTCACAGCAAACTTACAGAAAAAGATAGAGAGTAAGTCACAGAGTAAGAATTCATCATGATTAAAAAAAAAGAAATCTTTATAACAAATGGAATACCTTACATAAATAAGAAGTAGCAGAAATTTTAATGTGTTACCGCATTACCCGGAAACTTTGGAGGAAAACCTGAAAAAGACGGAAACAAAACAACAAATGTGTGGGCCACAAGCCTTTGTCAGCAAACAGTACTAAGAATGAATATCAAATGTAAAAAAAACATTTTAGCTGATATATAGTATCTCAGAGGATGAAAGACTATCCTTTTATATTTATTTTAGCTGATATGTATGTAGTATCTCAGAGAACTGCAAGAGGATGAAAGAGTATCATTTTATTTTTATATTACATTGGTTATTCTTTCTATTGTTAGCTGATATGTATGTAGTATCTCAGAGAACTGCAAGAGGATGAAAGAGTATCATTTTATTTTTATGTTACATTTGTTGTTCTTTTCCCTGTTTGCTGACGAAGGCCTCGCAGTCTTGTGTCATCCTTTTTCAGGTTTACCTTTGCCCTGTACTTTATATCTCCTATCGGTTCAACTTGAACTGGGTCCTCCCCTCATTCCATGTTGCATTATGTTACGATTGTTATTCGAAAGGTGTGTTAGTGAGCCCCAGTGTAACACAGTATAATATAACTAATGTGAATCATCTGTATCAAACTATGTGGCTATAATCTGACTTGTTTTAGCACATGCATCAAAGCATATTTTGAAGTGTTAATTTTGCTCGTACAATTTATACTTAGGATGTCCGATGTATTTTTTCTACCCTTCTGTGACTTTCAGATTTCCTTTGTACGGAAAGGGGAAGGAGAAATTCCAGTATAATTATGCTGTATTTCTTCTCAACAAAAACATTAGCCAGGTAAACAAAGCTCTATAAATAAAAAAACTCTTTTCTGTTTCACCCCGATTTTATATGTATTTATAGACCTTTTTGTAACACAGCAGGTTTCTTACTTCATTTCTCTGTCCTGGTCCAGCGCATTAGGAAACTATTCGGAAACAATTTAAAAAAATAAAAAATTGCATAAAATTATTAAGTGGAGATCACGGGTTAGTTGTGATGAGAAAAGTAAAGGGCCATGGCCCTGTACAAGTGAAGAACCAAATGAAAAGAAAACAAATCTTTAAGTTTTATAAATATGATTTAAATTTTTTGCCTTACAAATTTTATAATATACATTCATTATTCATATCTTTTAACTGCTAAAGAAGGCGATGTTTTGACTTTTTTAAAACACTTTATATCCAAATTGCATACATAGGAGAAACATAAAACGTTGAAAAAAGAAGGCTACAAAAACTCAATCAATTTTTCAAGTCGGACGATATTGATTTCCCATTATTAATTTAAATACAGGAATCTGTACTACTGCAGGTAGCATAATTAATTGAGGAATTATGTTTAATGGATCTAAATTGCATTCCATTCATCATCTGAATCCCATTTTTAACAAAATTGCTATCGATCAGTGTAAAAAACTGAAAATTTCATGAAAACCTGACTTAAAACAAGCTAATTTCATTTAAAATTTGTGATCTACCAATTTATGAATAGAGTAAACATGTTATGATGGGCATGCATACAGTGGGGGTGCACAGAGAAAAGGAGATTAAACTTTTCTTATTGCTATGTTATATGTACGCAGTTTGGCGATGTGTGGATAAAAGGGTTAAAATCAGTTTTAACCGCTTGGCATCACATCGATATAAAGTATTAATAAAACTTCACAATTTTAAACTAATACTTTGTATCTTTTAATCTTCTTGAGCTTTACCACAGTAATCTTCTAATTTCTCATGTTTCAGCTGCGTTTCTACTGCGGCCTAGGGACCAATGATCTCAGGCAGACCCTGCCTAACCTGAAGTCTTTGCTGGAACAGAGACTAGGAGTCAGATCGTAAGTCTCAGACAAGATCCATTTTTTTTTTCAAATAAAGCTTGTCTCCTAATTAGCCTTACACCAAGAGATATTTCTATATTATTAGAAAAATGCTACCACTACCAGAAAAACCAGAACTTCTTTAATTTTTAAAATTTTAAAACAAACATAATTTCAAAAATAAGACTTTGGTGAGAAGATAGTTAATGAAATATAAGAACAAGGTATGCTAAACTTGAATTCACAGACAGGACAAAAGGTGTGGATGTTTCGGCATAGAGCCTTCATCATCAAACAAAACAAATAGAAGTAGAAGTAGAACAAGTAAACAGAGCACAGTAAAAAACTTTTGAAAAAACTTTAGAGATATCCTTTTGTTGCCACCTCGGCACTCACATCTTTTAACTGCTAAAGAAGGCGATGTTTTTACTTTTTTTAACACTTTATATCCACATTGCATAATAGGAGAAAAATAACACCTTGAAAAGATAAGGTTACAAAAGCTCAATCACTTTTTCAAGACCGGACGATATTGATTTCCCATTGTTAATTTAAATACAGGAATCTCTAAAGTTTTTAAAAAATAAGCCTTAAAATAATGTATATAAACTGATTTTTTTGATATTTAAAAAATTAAGCAAATTTTGTGGAAAATGCGCATCTCAGAAATTTTGTGTGTGTTCAGATTCAGGTAATAAATACCATTGAAGGTAATGAGATCCTTGTGTTGACATCAAAAGCAGACACAAATATAAGTGACTTATTATCTCACATGTGCTACGGTCTATTTAATTACCACATCCCTTTTTAAGAATTTTGAGTTAATTTACATTTTCTTGCTATCCTTCAGGAGTATTTCATCTGAGCAGAAAGGCAGTGCCACAAACACCTTACAGTCCCCACCCCCGACCAGCATCGGGGAGTCACATGCTAGCAGGAGGAGCCAGATGGCCTCTAGTAATGCCTCTAGTTACACCAGAAGGGATTTGGTCTCTGAGATTGAACCCTCGGAGACTGGTGGTAAATCTACCAGTGGGGGTGACGGGGAGTTTGTCACCGAGAGCTTTGCAGGGACAGGGCCTAATTTCAAACCTAGTCAAGAGGAGATATTATCAAGACATTCAGTGGCCGAGCCCAAAGCTCGCCTTTCTCAAGGTGTCGAGGCGGCAGAGTTTCAGGGTAGCCATTCCAAGGATTACAATGGATATTCCAAATCAGGTTGTTTGCCTCATTTTGAAACAAATTCCCATCCAAATGGGAAATCTAAAGATTCATGTCATTCCGAGGGGGCTATTGAAGAAGAGGATGAGACGGAGGAACTCTTCAAGCCCTCAGATGATCACTTTTTTCGTGTGATAAACCAGCCAGTTGTTCAAGAGTTTAACAAATTGTTAAGTGAGGCAAAGAGCGACAGTGATATTCTTTCCAACAGTTTTGGCACAGGCATCGCCAGCAACGGTGATATTCCATCATTGGATAAACTCCACGACAGTGGCACCCAAAGCTTTAAAATGTTCAGGAGCCCAGCATCTCCTGTGGAGACATCACCGTCTCCTAACGACTTGCCCCCAAATGAGTTGCAAGGTGTCAAAAACTCTGTTCCCCGCCAGGTTTATCCCATTCCTGGCAGCCGATCACAGCGAGAAAGCAATGAGGTTGATGCTGCTTTATACTATCAAAGCTCTTCTTATGATGACTCTGAGTTGTCTGAGTCTCAGGACAAGCATGGGAATTCCAACAATGTGCTATAAATACCTTGACATTTGTACACAATCCCGGCCAGTTTATTAGGCTGATGTTAATTGAGATTAATTGTATTTATTATTAATTGATCATGTATGTTTATTGTTTTACGCATTTCCTAAAAATGGTTACCGGTACTCTACTGAAAAGGTCTTCAAATTTGTTGGTTGAATTTACCACCACCATCCCTTCTAATACTTCTATATTCCAACCAGGCTGGCAAAGGAAAATATCTTAAGTTACTAAAAAATAAATATTTTACTTTAATTTTATAAAGACCTCTGCTTAATGGTTTAGCTTCATCTTTTGAGGGTACTAGGTAGTATTCGCTATATTGGAAAAATTGTGCATGTTGCTTTGTTATCATGGTGAGTTTAAATACTCTGATTCTGTTAACTGTTAATAGTGTTAAACAATATGTTTTAGTGATAAGCTTGTTGGTATGAACTTCATTTAACCCACGAACTGTGGTCAGCCGAAAAAAATCTGCTGACATTCTCAATCTGTACTGTGGCGGCCGAAAAAATAGGCTGATAAAAAACACGGTCCGATTAGCAACTTCTAATCCAATATTTAACCGGAATTATAGCCACTTCCTTTTATTAATAATTAAATCATCTTCCGGTGCAAGCTATTTCTTGATAACTTATAATAAATAAGTCCTTTTTAATCAGAGTTTTATATCGCTGTTTTCTTTTAAAGCTAAAATGGTTCAAGCTATGGCTGGGCCTTCAGTGTAAGAACTAATAGAAATATGTTTGAAAGCTTTTTAGGAGAGGTTTTAAGTGATACTGATGATGATTTTAACATTCCCCATGACGATATCAGTTGAGATTAATCTTTTTGTAAATTTTATACTAGTCTTAGTGATACTGAGGTAGACCTTCTGAGGCTACTGTTAGACTTTGAGCCAGGCCCGTAGGTTGGGCAAGGACTGACTGAATTTTAGTCACAGAAGCTACAGATTATAGTTCAGAACTAATAAATTTTATAGTTAAACAACCCAAATCAGTTCCACAGTTCCTTTTTAAATGTTTACTAGTCAATAATAACTATTTTGCCTGAGATTTTGTATTTTGTACTTGGTTTTAGCAGTGGTCCAAGTTTCTAATATAAATGACCTAAAATTACTAAATTGCTTACAGACATTTATTTGCAATAAAAACCTTAGCAAACTATACATTTTCTGAAAGATAAATGAATTGGCTACATCATTTAGATTTGTGTTTTAAGTGTATCTATAAAAATTAATGATGTTATGAGCCCTTGAAAGCAAGACATTTTGTCATTTTGTTTTTCTTGAGAACTCCAAGGTCAAGGACACTGAGCAAAATTTTTTTTACAGGGTGGGCAATGTGGCCAACTTTATCCCCATCCCTTTACCTTTCTAAAAATATATAATTATTGGGGTCTTATATCAATATTTCTATGTCATTTAATGCAATTTCAAAAGGCACTCAAAAAGCTCTGAAAAGCTCCACACCATAGAATGATGTATGCCACAGTTCGTGGGTTAAGGATGATGTAGTTGTCTCTTAAAAATACTTAAGTTTTGGTAAGAGCAAGTAATTATTCAGTACCTGTACGTAAAAGAACAGGTCTACTTTACTGTTGAAAGTGAAAGAATAAACTGTTTTATCTCAGCTAACTTTCCATGCCATATCTAAAAAAAAAATTTAAATAACCATTTCTAAAGAAAATAATCAAGTGTTGATTTTTTACCCTAACTTGCAAGTGTTTGACATATTATAAGGCATACTGCATAATTGTAGTTTACCATGATAATAAGTGGCGTAGCTAGGGTTAGGCAGGCTTTCCCCTTTCCATGAAGAAATCTGTGCAGTCTCCCAAAAATACAGCCCCTCCTTATAAAGAAAAAAAGTGCTGCTCATGCTGGACTGTCACCACTCTTCCTACGCCACTGAAGATACTGTTATAGATTTTACTGTCATCTTGCCACAGGGTCAACTGTTTGCATTCCTTCTCATGTAGTGCTGTCTCGATGGATGTGATGGACAGTTGTCCAGGCGCCACTTGAGCATTCTCATCTGTGTATTGTGACCCACTGTCATTAACCAGCTTCAAGTCATATATCATAAAGTATAAAGGCTCTCACTGCTGATTTAGCTCTATTATGTTTTAATCATGATGTTCTAATTCAGGCTGTAAATCTTGATTATAACTATATGTTTTCAATTTTGACTCTACCTTACTATGCCATACTCCTGTCACACACTCCATTTCTTCCCCCCCCCCCATTTTTTTCTTGCAATAAGTAAGAATACAATTTTCATTAAATCACAAAAATACAAAGTTGATAAAGAAGTGGATGCTCCTAAAGAAAATTCCCTCTATCCTACTTTGCCCTTGGAGGTCTATTAAGGTGTGTGTGTGTGTGGGGGGGGGGGGTTTAGACGGGAGCAGGTGTATTCCTGATTAAAAGTCCAGCAGTTCCTAATTGCTATATCTCTTTAGATTTGAAAAGTCCAAACGGGTGTACTATCTGTTCACTTTTATGCTCTTAATTTCCTTAATGCTGGTCAGGGAATAAATCAAGTCTTGCTCTCAGTCTCACTATATTAACTATCTAGTCTAGCTAGAAGCGCTAAATTCTTTGGGTCGTCATGTCCTAAATAATTGAAGAGTAAATAATTGGGTTCAGTTTTTTCAAGAAAACAAGTATTTCTCATGGTGAGTTGGTTTTGATTGTTAAACTACCATTGGTTTTAGTGAATTGGTTACATCCAAAGAATATCAATTAGTTTTTATTGCCAAGTTAATGTTGACTTTGTTTATGTTCAAAATAGTTCAAATAAAGTTATTTGTAAATTGTATAAACTGCAAATATAAGCCATTAAACAATTTATTATGTACCCATGTTTTTGTTCATTTAAAAAGTTGATTTCTTTACGCTTGAGTGTAAAATATTTCCTTCTTTTGAAAAAAAATCTTTTTTTTTTCATCTAGCAAATAAGCTTTTTATTTCTTCAATTAATGTTCTGGCGTTTTGGAATGATTAATTAAAATACCTTGTTTGTTGAGTTAATAAATAGTGTAAGAAATTGCTTTTTTATTTCTAATTATTCAAATTGTTAATACTATTTACAGGCTGCAGAACTGGCCATTACACAGACTATTTACATGGGATTTATTCACAATTAAATAAATATTTTGTGGTACAGGTAATTTTTAAAAAATTAAGAAAAGAAAATCTGCAATGTACCGGTATTTTCTAAAGAGACAGACTTTGTTGAATATTTGTTACCTTGATTGTCTTATTCAAATAATTTATTTAATTCTGAAATTTATGCATTGACTTTATTAAATTCAAAAAATAAAATAATTAATTTAAATAGGCAGTCTTAAACATAGAAACCCAGTTAATGTGCAGGATTTTTCATATTTTCATCCATCAAAAACTAAAACTGTTAAGAGCCTGTGCTGAAGAAGTTAAAATAACCGCTCCAGCATGATCTTAAACGTTGTTCTGCAAACTTTGAGCCTTAATATTATTTTATAGAGAGGGTAGAGCAACCGTGGCTCCATGAAAAAAATTTATGATAATATTTTTGAGGGGATTGTGTGTTGGTAGTAAGTAGCCCCTTACCCTGAATAGGACACCAAGTAATTTTCTGAACATTCATCACACTTTCATTAAAATAGCTAACAGAGAATTATTTATGATATGATTGAATAATTCCAGCCACATGATCAAGAAATTCAAGAATAATCAGTGGGAATTCCCTCATTAGAAATATAACTGGAGCAGATAAATTCTGCAAATATGTGTATTGAATTACCTTTATTGTTTTAACCTTGGAAAGTCAGGTTAGTTTTTATTACCGGTATCATTTGTGACATTGTTGAAAGTGACAAAAACAAACATTTGTGACAATTTTGACCAAATTTCTATCAATACTACTACCACACCTTGTTGTTAATATTATATTTTTGACCAAGAATCTGTGCCATGGAGATTTCAAACATTTTTATTTGACCTCTACAAAATTATCTGCATTGTATTTTAATTGTTATATATTTGGCAGGTGTTTTAAAAAAAATATTTTTATGTAGTCTTCTTTTTCTGTTTATAAAGCTTACATTCATGTAAAGAAAGTTTGATTCTTTTTTTATATGGGATGTGATATAAGATCCATGTATTCATTTATGAAATGTTATATGGATTAGTTGTCTGATGTGATCTTCAGCATCAGAGAAATCGTTATTTGGTTTTATATGTCATTAAAGTGGCCAACCAAACACAGTTTGTTTCGTTTTAGTGACACATTTTTATGAAATGTCAACGGTTGTTATGGTAATTCATTCAAGTCTCATTAAACGATTGTATTTAAATTGAAAATTATATAACTTGTGTGTGTGTTGTATGAGTGTCTCTGTTATTGTTTTGTACTATTGCAGGGGCCCGGTGGCCAGATCCGGCCTGCCAGGGGTCCTTAATCCGCCCGCCTGGCCAACTCTACGGCTACCTGTGAAGCAGGGATGTATTTGGAAACGGATATTGACCTTCTATTTAGCCAAATGCAGGCCCATACATTGTAAACACTGGTAGTGTTTTTTTTGTCCTTTTTCTTTTACTACATATATTATATGTGTAGTGTGCATATGAATTCATCATATTTTAAAACAATATCTGAGGTACAGTGAACCTGGCCCTCTGATTAAACAGTTTGAGTACCCCTGAACTATTGTTTTCTGCTACTGTTTAGCAGTTATTGTCTCACACTATTGTTCATCTGTTAATTGTTGTACCACTGTTTATCTGTTATATTATAAGGTAACACTACTGCTAACCTGTCAAGTGTTGTACAATGTAACACCACTGTTTATCTGTTATTGTGTTGTGCTACTGCTTTTCTGTTGTATTTTTTATAATTCACTAATAATTGTTGTACATAGCTGTACCAATCTCTTTTACACTTTACACATCTCAATGATTACATTAATTGTTCTTTAGCCTTATTTTTAAAAAAAATATTTGTTTGTTGCTTACTTTTAGCACCCTTTTACCCAAATAAAAAGTCTTCAGTGATAACCTCCCGTTCAGTTGTGCTGATGCTGGCTGCTTTCAGATCTGTCTTGCCTACATTCTGGCTGTCTTTCCCTCTCTCCATTTCCCATGTTGTCGGTCCTTTTTTCCAATGTTGTTCCATGCGAAGATGAACAAGACTATATTCAACGGTGAGTACTACGCAGGTGGCTTGCTGGTCCGATCTGTGCCTGAAAAGCTTTCCAGCACGTAAGGACACAAGCTATTTTGGGCCTTACTTGGATATGAGTCGATTCTGCTTTTCCTTGCCATGTGCTTTCTTTGGGCATGAGCAGTGCACTTTAAGGAGCGTGCTCCAACAGTGAGTCTGCCACGTCATCTTGTGTTTCTCACAAATCAAGGTCAATGTCCTTGGATTTGAGTGACTTGTTAGACTGTCCTTGAATGCACTTTTTTTTCTGCCCACCAGCAGAGCGTTTCTCTCCCGGGAGAGTTCACCGAACATTAGTTATTTCAGGAAGTCTGCTGTCCAGCATTCTCGCAACACGCCCAGCCCATCTGTCTTATCCTTTATTCTTTTCCTCCAATAATTCGAATCCCTTGGCATGACCTAACTAGTGAACTGCACATTCCAGAACCTCAGTGTTGGCACTGTGATGCGCGGAATACGTTGCCGACATCTCATTTGGGAGAAATGCGCGTGTACAAGAACTACATTAAGTATTAAGCATCAAGACTCGCGGTGAGATCATGTTTGTGGTTGATCGTGTTAAAGTTTCAAGACACTCTAGTTTCTTCTTCTTCCATAGAATAGCCACAAGGCGTTGTTGCTATTGGGGATTTTACAGTTGACCTTGGTACATCAATGGATAGTGAGTTGGGGCTCGTAGAGCCAATGTATATCAAGTTCTCAACCGCTCATGGTGATGGTTCAATTTGAGTCGACTTCTTGCCAAATAACATTTTTCTCAGTCTTTTGATATTACAAACTGGTGTTTAATAGAGAGAAGACTTGTAATAGAGAGTTGACATTTAACAGAGAGAAAACATGTAGTAGAGATTATAAATGTAAGGGGCTTTCCTTAAATGACGTCATTCGTGCCATAGTGGTTCCAAGAAGCGGAGCATTAAATTAATGACTAACCCACTTCCAAAATTCAATTAGGGGATGGAATCAGCACAGTATCTTCATCGGCTGGAATTGAGCCCGTGTCAATATACTTTGAAGTTGAAATTCACTGTCCAGATGAACTTGCACGCTGGTTTAAAAAAAAAAAAAGTGGGACTTTATTATTCAGGTGTTCTTGACTTTTTTAAAGCGCAGCATCCTTTATTGATTTCAAAATATTTCCCGTGCCTCGATTAGATAACAAAAACACCCACGATAAAAAAAACAACACAAAAATGTAAATGGACCTGATTCCCTGTGTCTGCCCGACAGAGGCATAGCGAGGGTGTTTGGCCCCCGGGGACAAGATCCATTTTAAAGCCCCTTTTCTTTTTTTCAATTCTCAAACCCAATATTTTTACAAATAATATAATATCAAGTCACATTTTGGCGCCCCTAACTAGCTTACGCTCGGGGACATCTGCCCCCCCCCCCGCCCCCTCGCTACGCCTCTGCTGTGTGAACAACTTAAAACACTACCTCACACTCCCCAAACTATAATAAGAAACCCTGAAATATCGCATTTTCGATTTTTCTGAAATAGTTCCGTCTCTAATGGTAAGTAAATTCAACTTTTAAAAATTCCCAACTCGGAAATGAAATATCAAAACGAGGTAAGATGAAATAATTGTTTACCGTGGTTACTAGACATCTATTCTTTTTGCACATCTCTTCTATTCCGACGATTTCCGCAATTATTTTTCCGGTAATAAGAAAAACGCCCACATTTGTTTGAGAATATGCTGCTAATTTACATTTTACAACAGGATGTAAAAAAACTATATAATATCTTGTCCTAAATTTGTAAATAATATATTAATATACCGTGCTTACTGTGGCCTACGTCTACGTTGTGTAGACTACAGTTACAGCTACAGTACAGCCTTGCTACGACTAGGCACGGAGATTCTAATTAATTGTGTAGTCTGCTCTAAGTTTAAGTCAGTGACCGAGTCGAGTGAGTCAACGTAAGATAAAGCTAAAAATTAGTAAAATTACTAGTTGTAGCATTTTATAGTAAATTGGCCTACCACTGACCACTGGTACTGGATACTTGCCTAAAAAATGTGAATATGTGATAAGTTATTAAAAGTTATTGGCTTCTTATTTTTACTAACCAACGTGAACGTTTAACTCATTCAATAACAGGCTGTTGGGTAGGCAGGGCAATCCACTTTTGGGGTGGGCAGGGGTCCAAACGCGTATTCATGACTCATAGTCATAGTTATGAGTATGAGATTTATATAATTATAATATCATTTGACAATTTCAATATGTGAAAAAACAATGGACACCACAAAAATATTTTAATAAAGTATAGAGTATAGTAAAAAAAAGTATGTTCCTAGTCTAGTTACCAGTGGTGACGCTACACCAAGTCCCGCCGGGTCCCAGGACCTGGTGAAAAAACTTGGGACCTGGCAAATGACCTGGTAAATTTTTATTAGTTACTAATATTGTATATATGCTCATTAAGCGTAAACTACATTACATGTAAGAGAACTTCCATTTTAAATGCCTTATTTATATGTTTAAATTTTTATCAACAACAAAAGTCAATATAACGTCATAAAATGTAATATATATAAAATTTAAGTTTTTAACTTGTAAGAGGCCATCCATATATTACGTACCCAAAAATATCGCGAATTTTGACCCCCCTCCCCCCTGTTGCATGGCGTACTTTTTCAGTACCCTCCCCCCCATAGCGTACATACTGACACTCAAGTTTTATTTTCTATATATATATATTATATATATATATTATATATATATATATATATACTTATTTATTTATATTGATTTATGTACCTATTTTTATAAATATTTGTGCGTGTGTGTTTATAGAAACTCTATAACTTGAAAAATCGATAAACGCAAAAAGAATCAAAGAAAAAGCGCCATGCTAAAATTTAATTCTTTCATTAAATTGTTGATAGAAACAAAAATAAAATAAATAAACAAATAAATTTATTATGACAATTGACAATGTATGTAAACTTTGGGTTAAGTTAGTAGATTAATAAATATTACTTAATAAATAAATTTTATTTTTAATACATTAATTTGGGACCCGCCAAATTTTTTTTAAGACCTGCAAGGGACCCACCATGTTAAATTTGATGGCGTCGCCACTGCTAGTTACCCTAAACTATGTAACTATCAAAAAGAGTAAAATGAAGCATTTAAAACCAGCCCAGAATTTAGCTTTTATTTTTATTTATTTTTCAAAAAAAATAAAACACTGAAAATTATTAAATAAAGTAAAAGCTAAATGATTAAATATTCCATTTATTTTCAGAGCAATTATGCAGAAAACATGCCCTTATCCAGGTTTTGATGAAACTGGGGACTTTTACGAGCGTCAGCCCAATGCACGAGTTCGACCTGAGGCTGAGGAATATGCTGGAAAAAGCCGAGGTTGCATAGATCTTTTCAACTCACAAAAGCACAAACATGTCATTCCTCCACCGCCTTCACCTCGTTGTCCTACAGGAGAAGCACGACAAAACTATGAAAATTCAAGAACTGGACACATAGGAAATTTACTTGGAGGTAGTGGTCAACCTCCACCTTTTGAGCCTCGTCCATTTGCAAGAGTTACAGTAGAAAGTGAAGGCATTGCAGAGTCCCATAAAGGTAGAGAAATAAATAGTTTGTTAACAAATTATGGTAAAAATGAATCATCTCCTCGTCCTAATCCAAGGGTCAAACATGAAGCCGAAGAAACAGCAGATCTAAGTAGAGGTGGTAGAGTTAACATGCTGCTTCATAATTCACATTCTATCCCTGACACACCCAGAAATGCTCCAAGAATAAAACCTGAAGCTCAGGAAATTGCTGCCAATGGGATGGGGGCTAGCATGGCAAAAATTATGGGAAAGTACGGAGAAACCCCAAGATCTGCAAGAGGTGTTCCTCGAGTTAAACCTGAAGCACAGGAAATTGCCAACTTGGATAGAGGTGTTCAGATGGAAAGCTTATTTCACAAGTATGGCAAACAACAACCACAACCTCAGCTAGCACCAAAAGTAAAGGATGGGAGAGAAATAGCTGAAATGGATAAGGGTGGAAGGATGTCCAGGCTGATGCATGAGATAAATAGACTGCAGTCTGATCCCCAACCACAACCACGAGCTGCTTCTTCAGCAGGCAGGAATAATATTAGAAAGAACCGGGGCACAATAAGCCAGATTTTCACTGAGTCCGCAAAGTGGCAAATAGTTCCCAAACCAGGGATAAGAAACTAGTCACAAATGTATTATTTTCCTTGAATATTTTAATGAGAAAAGTTAATTATTCTGCAATATAGATGATTTATTTAAATTCTTTTTTGGTTTTCTCAATTATCTACACACTTTCATTGAACATTCCACAAAATCTGAATTTATTTTAGCCAAATTTATACATATTATATTCAATTTTTTAGTGTATGTTTTCAAATTTGTTAATGGTAATATGTTATCTACAGAGTATAGTTTTTGGCATGTATTTTAATGTAGCAATTTATAGATCTAGGATCAGTTGAGCAACCATGCCATTCCCCTTTCTCCCATTTGTAAAGGGACTATACTTAAATTAGGTAAATCAATATAGACCTCCCTACCTGTATGAGATAGCTGAAAATTGTATCACATTTTAAAGGATCTGCAGAAATGGTGCATTGGAAAAATTTTGTAACTCTTTTAAAAATATTTTAAATCATTAAAATAATTTTTTTTTTTATATTAAAGCTTCTCAAAATGTTCTGTGTGACAAAAATGGCGTATTTCTATCACATTTCAACATGTTCCATGGTCAAAATTATGGACTATTAAGGGTTCTTTTTATAATCTTCCTAAATTTTCAGTATTTGTAGCCTAGGCAAATGAAAATTTAAAGACTATTTTATATCCTTGCTAAATTTTTATTTAGCGTTTCTTTGCATACAACAGTTTTTTCTTTTGTATTTACAAACATGTAAGAATTTTATAAGTATGGAGTGGTGTAACTTAAGTAACTAGTACTGGGCCAGGAGGAGCAGACATCAAATCTCCCTACTCCCTTTTTTTTGTTGCCCCCAGCCTCCTTCCAAACCCTCCTGTCAGTTTAACTGCTGTAAGTATGCAAATGCATTACAGTTACAGTAAGAAATAATTATCATTTGAATTCTTTGAAAGATATTTCAATGGAATTGTTTCACTTAGAAAAAAAAATAGAAACATTATATCTTTTTGTAATTAATAGCACCTGCAGTTAAAATACTGCTGTAATTTTGAAAATAGCACAGTGCATTTAATTAACTAATTTACATATAGTAGCATTATTAGAAAACAACCAGTAAATGTAATCAAATAAAAAATTATTCTTGAAATTGATTGTTTGTTTCTTTTTTTAATTAAAATGAACTATTTCCTTTGATCTACTGGGCAACTTGAGGACAACTGCAATGACTCCTGCTATTTCAAATATTTATTGTTGTCTCTTTAACATACTACCAATCCTTTTGTAATTTGTAGGTTAAAGTTAAAGGCAAGAGCTTAGATGGCAACACGCTTAAGACCTTGGCCCTAAGCTATAGTTCTAGTACAGATATTTCATGATTAAATCAGGATCTTCTTGGGTACACTATATTTGGCAATGATTAACATTTCAGTCTATGTTATGTGTGTGCAAATGTTCTATATGTCTGTTCACTATAGCCCCTTTCCTATTGGAAATTTAACTCTGGGTATGGTATCAATGTGCGGAAAAGTAAAATTGTGACAACCCCCTAAAACTATAAATTTAATTTAATGAAAAATAGTTTATTCATATTTTGTTTATGCCTTTTAATTTTTCAAAGGTTAAAAGAAATCTTTTTAAATGTGTGTTATTTTTTTAAATTGTCAGTTTTGATCAAAAGCGGGTAATATTAATTATTATAAACTTTTCAATGAATTAAGTGTATCACTGATATTATGTGAAGACATAATGGTTCTAACTTACTTTCTGAAATGGGTGGAAAATGGATAATTTATTAAGGCTGTAAATGATGCCCATATACATTTAAAATTTATGATTTTACCTTATAAATTAATCTTAGCAGCATCTTTATATCAATTAACAAATTGGGAAAGCTTAGGGTTTACCCAATCTATTTTATTTTGTCTAGTAAAATAAAGAAACAATGAGTAAAATTAAGAATGTTTCGTAAGCCTTTTATATTTATTCAACCATAAAAAATATGTAAAGTGTTTAACAAAATATTAAATTAAAATTATCATGTACAATTTTATTGGGAAAAAGGAATTTAACCAAATATATGATTAATATTATGTACAATATTATTATAAAAAATGAGTTTTCTCAGTAACTTTTATTGCAAGATACAAGAATTTGGTTCATAACTATTGATCTCTTTTTTTCTTCTAATGTAATTCAAATATACAGACCTCTTAAAAAAACTGTTGTTAAGCCTTTAAAATATTTTAAAATGTATTAATTTCTTTACTCGTGAGCAGCGTTAATAAGCTGCCTGAACCATATAAAAACTGAATAAAATTGGCTGCAAACTAAAATAATAATTTAAATCCAAATATGAATTAAAATTTTCAAGTATCTGTATTAAAATTTAAATATGAAATTCTCAAAATCATTCAAAAGCAACATCTATAGATAAATATTTTTGTATAGGATTGATGACTTTTAAAAATGTATTTTAAAATTTATCATAATTATTAATAACTTTGATAATCCAGTTTTTGGCTCTTAATGTTTTCTCTAGGCCTATATATTTGGGTTCATTAAAGTGTTTTAATTTTTCTAAAAATGTACATCCCACTTCAGCCCACTTAGTCACTAGGAGTAAATGAAATCATTTTCACTGATTTTTTTTATACTCATTTAGTAATTAAATTTAAAAATAATGGAACTCTTATTTTGATTTGAATTTTCTTGGAATTCTTGTTATTTTTCATCATTTATTAATAGCCATAGCAGGAAATTATTGTAACAAACCATTTGAGAAAATCTGGCTGTGTGGGAAAAAAGACAATGAATTTAAACAACTTTAATTCTGTCTGTAAAGTACAAAGTTGAATAGTAGTATTTTGTACTTTCAATTCTAAATTTTCGATTTCAGGTATAAAATAAAAAATCTTAATACAAAATCATGAACTGCAAACAGGCAGGTCGGACATTAAAAAGTCACTTCGTTAATCATCTTCACTTTACTCTCTATGATGTCTTTCAGCCACATTTCCCTAAAGCGTGACAGCCCAGGCCTATTTCAAAAAGAATAAGAGAATGTGAAATTAAAATATTAAAACTGTTAATGAATGTTTATTTTTAAAAGAAAAATAAACTCTTAAGAAATTATAAACATGGCAATCAAATAGTCGCTAATTCTTTAAGACACAAATGATAATGAAATAATGATCAAATTCCAGCAATTTAATTGATGGTTATTCTTTTTTCCCAAATGTTTCAAATTCTTATGGCATTTACACTTACTTATGAATCAATCTATTGGTCTCAAATACATAAAACACTTCCACTGGACTCTCCTAGAAATGAATGGAGAAAATTCATTATATGGTGACACTGAAATCAAGCTGTAAAATATAAGGCACAAGGTATGTTAAAGCTTAAATGTTTGTTAAAAACTTTCATTAAAGAAAAAGAGTACATTTATTTATTTACTTCTGTGCGTTAAATATCCTAAAAGAAATTCAATTTTAACAAGACCTATTTCTCACTTTAACTATGAAAAACCACAAAGCCTCTGGAGAAGACCTCATCACGACAGAACGTATTAAATATGGAGGAAGAGAACTACAAACTCAGATAAATAAATTTATGACTAAAATTTGGCAAGAAGATAAAATTCCAACAGAATGGTAAACAGTAGTAATGACCCCAATACACTAATGTTCAAAACTTCAATGCACAAACTACAGAGGAATTTCCCTATTAAATGTTACATACAAAATACTGACAAAACTAATTGCCAAAAGACTACAACCATACACTGAAAAAATACTTGGTGACAACCAATGTGGATTCAGAAAAAACAGATTGATGACTGATCAGGTTTTCACCATCAGATGTCTACCAGAGAAATTATGTTACAAATGTAATATCCCGGTACATCAACTCTATGTGGACTTTAAAATGGCCTATGACAGAATCATAAGAAAATATCTATATGAGACTCTGCATTCAAACTATATATATTTATTTTAAAATACCTGAAGACAGTGAGGGACTGCCTTAGATTAAATATTATAAAATGAGGTCACAGAATTTATTGAAATTTCTTGAAAAGCCTAAAAAAATATTTTAAAAAGAAAATCTATACTAACCGGTGGTCTGATTTTTGAAACGACATATGTAAAATAAACAGAGGCTGTAGCTCTAGGAATGGGCTTACGACGAGTCGGAATGCTCCACTTCAAGCGATAGAAATACCGTTTATCAAATTCTGTGTCCTCTTCACTAAGAAAATCTACGCAATACAACCAGGAATTCTCAAACTCCCATGTCTGTAAAGAGAGTTGGGACAACATTTAGTTTCTTAGTATTTTTTTCTCAATGAATTAAACAAACAATATGTAAGTTAACAATTTAAGTTAAATTTAATTTTCTGCGTCAAAACTTAAAATTTATAAGTATTAGGCCTAGATTTTTTAATAAATGTTAAATCCAAGTTTTTTAAAAATTATTTCAAGTCTCTTTAGGTACCAGTAGGCCTAAAATAAGAAAATCTCGCTGGATTTTTCTATACCATGCACTTACTGTTATGAATTCACGAATTTTCTCTTCACCTCTTTGAGGAGTAAATTCTTCAATAGTTAACCATTCTATATTTTCCACATTGTAAGTATCTTCTTTTTGTATTGTGTGTTCCCTTGACCTATGCAACTGTTTGATAGATTCAAATGACTTTTCTCTGTCTGACATACTTGTTTCCAGTCTACGAAAAGCTAGGTCAATGAAGCCATTTA
This sequence comes from Lymnaea stagnalis, assembly GCA_964033795.1. NCBI lineage: Eukaryota > Metazoa > Mollusca > Gastropoda > Lymnaeidae > Lymnaea > Lymnaea stagnalis. The sequence continues at coordinate 145,139 of CAXITT010000518.1, read as the reverse complement.
TCATTTGTTTAGCTTCTTTCATGTACATGTCCTCCATGACTGATGTTTTATGCTGGATTGCAAAGAAAAAAAAAAGGGATTATTAGACTAGAAATTAGACTATATAAGCTAAATAGTAATTTTTAAAAAATTATTTTTTTAAATCATTTATTTATTATTATTACAGTCAAACATTTATTAATAGAGCTTTCCAAGACGTTCACATAAGTAATTAACACATTCAGATTTAATTACATGAAGATTAAAAATAGATTTTAAAATTTTCAAACACTATCTTATTTACTGTTTATAGTAATACAATTTACACACTTTTATAAAATTAAATATAAAGAAATTTTAACCAACAGGTTGTGGAAAATTATATTTAAATGTAGACTTTATAAACATAGCATACTAGTATATAAGTTCACACACTTTGGCTGAAAAGTTACAGTATAGACTTCCTTTGCTTTAAATGTCTTGATGCTGGAAATCACTGTACAGTGCAGCCCTATTTCAATTGAATGAAAAAAATATTTGCTGCCTGTAAATTGTTAAGGTTAATTATTTTCTTATATTTTTATGCAACCATATTTTTTAAAAGTAATATTGGAATTGTGCATGAGCTAATGGCATTTAAGGTTTAAGTATAAATAAGTGGTAAAATGCAGATATAATAATTTTAAATTATAATTACGATTTTCAAAATGTGGTACAGTGGTACATCTTAATTCAGACTCAGTGAGTGTAACTTAAAAATATTTGACAAATAATCTGTTCAAATATTTTCACTGAATATTTCAATTATTTCATTATTTTTATATTTTGTTTAGGTTAGACCAATACTTGAATTCCTATCCTTATCAATCTTATGTCATGTCTCTGCTCATTCAGATACGTGTGTTACTCAGTTCTCTGACTCTTTAGTCTTTATTATTATTACTTTAAATTATTACTAGAACTTGTCTTGCCTATGGTATGGGCAAGTTGGCAGTAGTCAGTATGATTATGATGTATATCAAGTCACTGTATGGTGTGACTTTGTAGTATAGTATAGTATTATGATAATTTTGATAAGAATTTCAATAAGATTTAGGATTAAGGGATTAACTTTGAGTTTGATTAAGTAGTATAGATAATACTTTTATAGAGTCTGTAAAAGTAAATGGGGTCCTGATGTCCATGTAAATAATAAATAATAATTTAAAACAATGCACATATCAATATCAATATGTTATTCTTTTCACGCACTCGTATTGCTGCGATTTTTTACTGTTTAGTTCATGCCAACATAAGAACACATTTACAGAACAAAATAGAGATGGTACAGCAACCATTCACATTCAAATCCACCATATTGTATATTCAGTTGCTATGCAAGGATTTTGTTTTAAAAACTGATTTTATTTACGTATGAATTATTTTGTTAATTCGTTACAGTATCATCAGTCATCATAGTTTGAAGATAATTGGAAAAATTTTTTAAAAAATTTAACATGTAAATTTTATCTTTTTTTTTATTTGATAATATAAATTTTAAAAAATAAAAATGGACGTTTTTAAATGAATTTAATGTTGCAAAAACGATTATTTCAATTTTGAATGAGTTATACCGGAAGTTTACACTTGCAAACCGTCTCAGCTGTTGGGCACGTATTTTCACAGTTTATAACTGTACTGTCCATGACGAAGCACTTTATCACAAAAATGGCACCAATCGTAAAGAAATTCGACTACTTAGTAATTGGCGGGGGCTCTGGTGGACTAGCAAGTGCAAGAAGAGCAGCTGAATTTGGAATTAAAGCCGCAATCATTGAGGAGGGGAGATGGGGCGGAACTTGCGTAAATTAAAATAATTTTAATTAAAATTTTCTAGTCTTATTTGTTTTGAAGTTTATTTTAAAAAAAATTAACTTGATTTTATTTACCTTCTAGTTTATAGGCTAACTAATGCTTTGTTGAATTCAATACAGGCCCTAATTTAAATTAGTATGAAAGAGGAAATTTAATATTATGCTCTACTAAGTGTACATTTAATTTTTTAATCAAATTTTTTTTATTTACCCATTTTGGCCGCTTACCATTTTGGCATTTTGGCTAATGCAGAGAATTGGTGCCATTAAAGGGTAATCTTGCAGTTCAGGTGCCTATATTATTTCTGATCGAATTTTGTATTACCCCTGTGTAAACTTATGTGTATTCTATTCTTTATTATATAAAATTTAGTCCAGACAGTATTCTAACTTTTCTTTTTATTGATTTTTACATCCCCCATTGGTACATAGTCGGTAGCGTAAACGATCTCTCCATTTTCTTGTGTTTTTTAAATTCACCCTACATGCCAGATTGCAATTTTCCACTTCCCTGTTTTTTTACAGTCCCCTTAATTTAGATGTTAGCTAAAGGGCTTTTAAAAGATGTTCATTTCCGAACGTCATCGCTAGCAACGCCGTGTAGGCTATATTGGCTAGTTTTAGAAAAAATTAAACTTATGAGACTTATGAATTAATTAACTTCAGTACTGGTTTTTGAATATGGATACCCAAGTGTATGTGTGCTAAATTTGATATCGTTCCATTCACCCATGCCCATGCAGGAGCCTTTGTTTGGAATTATATTTATAAACCCCATATAAGTAATAAAAAAGAGTTTTGGGCCCCTGTAAAATAAAGGAACATCTAATTAAGTTCAACAAAACATACTTCATTCTTTTTGTGAACATGCCTACAATTTGAAAATTTTGTTTAGCATACCAACTTATAGGTGATCAAAAATCTGGCAACAGGGTGAAAAATACAAATCAAATTGAGCTTTGGAAGGTTGGGGGATGTTCAAAGACATAAAATAAAACGAAAATAAGTGCTGTATAATTCAGTATTAGTTAACTATCAATCACTGCCTGGATTTAATTCAATGAAGAATACATGTAAGTTTAATAATACTAAATGCGATCAGAAATAATATACTCTCCTGAACTGCAAGATTACTCCATTAGGGATACATTTAGGGTTCAGGTTAGGTTTAGGGATACATTTAACTGGCATTAGGCAGCATAATTAGGGATGCACAGTACAGGGTTAGAGTTAAAGCTGGCTAAGGAGAGTTTGGATTATATGGTACAGAGAACTCTTCTGTGTTAAAGTAAACAAAACAAAAAAAAACACTCTCAAAACAGTTAAATGTCAAGGCACTGAGTAAATGCTTACTTTTCCTGAGTGTACTGTGTAATCAGAATTAACCGAATTGATTAGCATGCCCCATTTGGATTATACATTCATATGGTCCAGATAACTCTGTGAAAAGAGGATAAGATGGGTTGGATGCCATTTTGTTTTCCTGAGCCCCATCTTCGTTGAAAAATCACTCATTGACGTCAAAATCAAGATGGTAGACACAAAAAGGAAGATGATGCTCTACAAAAAAATGTAACTAAGCCAATGCCGAACCTTAATTTGTATCTCTATATTAAGCCACCAAAACCCTAAAATATATCGCTAAACCTTGCATGAAACCTTAAAAACTAAACCAGAACCCTAAAATTTAAACTCAGCAACTTAATTGTAACCAAGTATGCTACAGCGTCATGCCGTGGTAAAAAATTGAAAAGCATAAGAATGAAGAAAAAAAAATAATTTAAAAAAATTGAACATATGAAAACCTAAATTACAGATTCATTTTCATACCAGTACCAAAACGCTGTAACACAATTTATTACAGGTTCCACTGAAAATGATATCTAAATGATTTCAGTAAAGTTGAAATCCATTTATGATTTATCAAAATGATGAGATTTTTTGCTTTATTCAACCTTGAAAAATATCCTAGCTTTTAAATAGAAAAATAAAAATGAGACACAGATGTCATAAAATGGGTACTTTGTAAACAAAGGGCATTTCACTCATGCATAGATATGCGACTATTGGGATGAGAACTCTTCCACATCTGGCATTTAAATTTAAGTAAACAGAATTGCACTCTGACCAAATGTGATAAATGGCAAGTCAGAGAGTAAAACCTTATGTTATGTTTATAATCCAAATATACCAATATATTATTACCAATAATAAAGGAATACATTTAGTTGGTCTCTTTTTTTGTTGTTGACTACTCTTGTAACTGTATTGACGGCAGTAGTAGTACTAAATACTCTTGTTTTTTTGTGTAACTATGCTAAGTGAAAGTGGGAAAGATGAGGCAAAAACATAGCAACTTTTTTGTATACCGGTACCTGAGATATGCAGCAAGACCTGTTGACCTGCTGCGCTTGCCCTATTTCCTCTTGTTATTTCAGCTTTGGGTTTTACACTCTTAAGCACCACAAGTATAGGCACAAAGACCAATATTTATTATATAAAGTTGCAATCTGATGAAAAGGCATGCTTTGGCCAAAGGACAGAATTGGGCAATTTCAAAATTATTACGCATTAAACTAATTTAATAAACAATAGCAAATTTGGTCTGTATCAGGTGAATGTTGGATGTGTCCCAAAGAAGGTCATGTACAACACAGCCTTGCATGCAGAGTTTCTTCATGACCACAAAGGCTATGGATTTGATGTAGACATTAAAGCTTTTGACTGGAGGTGAGACCAAATGGTGATAATGTTATGTGCCTTAAAAATGTGAACATTTTTGGTCATTATGTCTAGGGCTAGGAATTTATAAAATATGTAATTTTTAAAAGAGTTGAAATACCAGGATAAAAGATTTATTATGTCATTAAAAAAATCAAACTAATTTCAGGCGAATCAAAAAGAGCAGAGATGATTACATAAAACGATTGAATGGTATTTATGAGTCCAACTTGGAAAAGGTTTGAAAAGTCATTAGGATTATTTAATGAATTGTAAATAAAATAACCACATAAGCTAAGAGTTTTTATAGAGATAACTTTTCAAAAAGACAAATATTTTTCATAAATATGATTTAGTGAAAAACAAGACTTTAACATAAAATGAAATTTTGTAATTTAAACCCTAAATAGTAATTAACAACATACTAGTCTTTATGATTTTTTTGTTCTTTAAGTCTCATGTTGACAAAGAAGGGTGATTTTAAAAAAAAAGTAAATTATTTTATTTCCTCTTAGTCACAAGTTGAAAAAATTGAGGGCCATGGAATCCTTACCTCTGACAAGACTGTTGAAGTGAATGGTCAGAAGTATGAAGCTGACCACATTCTCATTGCCACTGGTGGAAGGCCCATTGTTCCAAATATTCCAGGTAACTTTTTCCTTACTGATTTTGGGAACTTTTTAACAGCCAAAACAGAATGATGTGACTTAACACAGTTTGGGCATAGAGCAGTGGTTCTCAAACTTTTTTTTTGGCCAAGGCCCCCTTGGAAACATAAAGCAGTAACCAATACTTGTGTTGTTTGCGCCCCCCCCCTCCCCCCAAATCATTTAATTTTGTATTGATATTGAGAACATTAGTTAGCAAAAGCCTGTAAGGAACATAACGACATAACAAAAGTAATGTTACAATTAATTGAATAAAAAGCATTTTGCTTTAATTAATTCAGTAATAAATGAATAAACTTGATCTTTCAGTACCACAACTTTTAAAAGTAGGATTAAGATTAGACATTTAGTAATAGTAACTTACTTCTATATCACTTAATTATGCTCACTGTATGCTTTGGGTGGGTTTAGTTTAGGGAAGCCATTTGTTCCATGTCTGCTTTAAGGTAACTAACTTAACAACACTCTTTAATTAACACTTTCAGACATATGAGTTATATTTATTTTCAAGACAGATCTTCTTAAACCACTTTCTGCACTGTGTAATAAGGATATGAAATTTAGTTTTGAAGCCGAAAATCCAAGTTCGATTTCCTAAGCTTTGGCGTCATCTTTGAATTAGCCAACCATCAAAATAACAAAATACATATGTAACTAAACATGGATTTATCACCCAATGTAAAGCTTCTATTAACGAGAACCTTTAAATTTCCCTGACACAATAATTTATAAGTAGAAAAGTTACACTTTTACCACTATCCCTTATGAAAATCACAATTATTTGACTTCTGAACAGAGACTGCTATAGTTTAAAATAGAGACATAAAATGAAATAATTCTAGTTAGATTAATTTTACCTGTCAGCTTCATGATGACCATCTCAGGCAATGTATTGCCTTCTATACATTTTAAACTAAATCTATTCTAGTTTGTAAATATGAAATTGATAACAATCAATCAATACTTTATTATGGTACGGTATCACCAGAGTAAATTTTCAGTGCATTCACTATTCTATTCATGACCCTTGAAATTTTTCAAGGCAGATAATCATCCATCCATCCCTGTGGCATTACAGCTCATGTAGGGCTTTGGCCTGCCTCATCATTTCCTTCCACTTAGACCTAACTAATGCCTTTCTTTTCCATGGTTGGACTTTCAGCTGCTGTAGATCTTTTTCTACATCATCTATCCACCTAAGCCTAGATCTGTCTTTGAGCCTTTTTCCTCTGGGGTATTGGTGATGCACCCTCTTCGTTCCTCTGTCATTTGGCATTCTCTCTAGGTGTCCCGCCCAGCGTAGCCTGCCTCTTTTTATTTCTGCCACTATCGTGGGATCCTCATATAGACTGTATAACTCCTGGTTGGTCCATCCATATTCATCCTTTGTTGGCCCATATATTTTCCTGAGAACTTCCCTCTCCCATGTGTTTAATAGGTTTTCTGTTGTTCTTGTTAGGGTCCAAGTTTCACTTGCATATGTTACAACTGGTCTGATAACTGTTTTATAAATAGTTTTCTTTGTTTCTCTTGTAATGTTTTTACTTTTGAGTATTTTCTGCACTGAAGTATGCCCTGTTTCCGGCTGATATTCTTTCTTTTATTTCTGTTAATAATTCGTTTCTTTCATTTAACAAGGATCCTAGGTATTTGAATTGATTTACTTTTTCAAAAGTTTGGTTTCTAATTTTAATTGTTTCATCTGTTTGTTCCTCTCTTATCATGGTCATGTATTTTGTTTTTTGGTTGTTAACTTCCAGCCTTGCTTGTAGAGATGCGTCTTCTAATTCAATAAAGGATTTTGATATGTCTTTAATACTTTTCCCTAGAAGGGCTATGTCATCAGCATATGCAAGATACTGAAGTGCTTGGTTGTAGAGTGTGCCCGTTGGTTGTGGGTCTTGAGTTTCCCTCAGAAAGTATCCTGTTATCGTTCCTCGAGTGTCAATGTGTATGTTTCTAATAACTCTCTCCAAGGCAGATAATAATAATCCAATAATTATTCATATATATTTTTCACATTTAATATACATATTTTTTTTTAAAAGGCATTATCTAATATAATCCACCTGCACCCCCTTAGGTAGCCCAAGCACCCCTAAATCTACTGAGCATCCATCTCCCCCATTATCGCCTCCCCCCACACTTTGAGATCCATTGGCATAGAAGTTTATTCATATGGCATATAGGTTATTTACTATCCACTTTAACTTTGAGACATGTAGATGTGTGAAGTTATAAATCATAGACAAGGCAGGAATGAAGCAGTATTAGATTTAAAAACATGATCATGCAGTGAGAAAGACATTGGTACTTCAAACCCTCAATGAAATTATTTAGTAATGCTCTGCAGTTATACTGTGACTAACATAAATTATTTTAAAAATTATGAGAACATCACGTATACACACAATTTTTCTTAGTTCTTTTGAATGAAAACAATAGCATATTAGAAATAAATGCAATCGAAAGATATATTTTTCCAATATTAAAAGTATGCACCTAAAATAAAAGCTGTAAAATGTATGGGTAATTTATTATTTATAATTTAAGATGGCATTAATCGCAGACACAACATTCCCTTATCAGTAACAATGGCAGATGTTCTCCCATTGAACATAATAAAGATTTTTTTTAAATTTGGCGTCCTGCATAACAATAATACAAATATTTTGGAAGATTTTGGTATTTAAGGCTTCAAACAAGTACCTATTACATATTTATTGTCTTACTTCATGAAAAATGTGTAGCAAATTGAATATCTCATAGTGTATTTCACTTTTCATATGTAATTTACCTTTTGCTGAATACTGTCTCAGGTGCTGAGTATGGAATAACTAGTGATGGGTTTTTTGAACTGGAAGATTTGCCTAAGTGAGTGCCCTTTTCAGTTTAATTATTTGATATAATCCTTTGGTCATAATCTTTAATCTTAAAAGATTATTTATCGTCTTTTAAAAATGATTTCATTTTATAATTTTTGCCCAACATCTAGAGCAGTGGTTCTCAACTTTCCTATTGCTGCGTCCCTTTAATACAGTTCCTCATGTGGTGATGACCCCCAACCACAAAATTATTTTCATCGTTACTTCATAACTATAGAGAATATGTGTTTTCCGATGATCTTAGGTGACCCTTGAGAAAGGGTCCTTCAACCCCTGAAGGCGTCATGACCCACAGGTTGAGAACCGCTGATCTAGAGCATGAAGGGATGCTAGCTTTTGTCTAAGTTTTCACAAATGCAAAACTAAATTTATTTCCATGATTTCATAAATGTTTGTTAATTAAAATTTTTAAATATAAAAATTAATTAATTTTTAGACCTTTTTCAGTCTGTTTGTTTTTTCTCGGGGATCAGAATTAAGTAACATTAATATAGTATTAAAGAGGTGGCCACTTCTGTGACAAAGTTTGTCAATGACAATTAGTCCCCTTAGCATTGGATTGCTTCCCTTTAGACTCAAAAAGTGTTATTTGAGAGTTCTAAAGTTAACGTGGGATATTTTTTTGTGTGTAAAAAACAAAATGTTTATTCCCACACTAGCATTATTTTTAAAATTGGAAAATCTAAGTTTAATGCTACTACTAGGTGAGAAAAAATTTAAAAAAAAAATTGTGCTGTCCGTGATGGGGATTGAACTCTCCATAAGCACAATTAAATGTACATCTTGATGGTTATGCAAATGGAGTGAGAAATTTGAAAAATATTTCAATATCATATATGTATCTGATTTTTCCAAACTTTGTTTTTATATTTAGTATAAACAACAAGCAAAATTAGATTTTGGTCATGAAATATCGGAGATGATCAACTATTTAACGAAAAGACACTGCTCAGATCAAGTAAAACAAAAGTTTTTAAAGAATTAGTAAAATTTAAAGTTTTGTAAAGCCATGGCTGTAGTTCTCTGTCAGTTGTCAGTTGCTAATGTTAATTCTGAGTTTTGCTTTGTTTCAGGAAAGTTGTAGTAGTAGGTGCAGGTTATATCGCTGTGGAATTGGCTGGAATATTTGGAGCACTGGGTGTAGATACTTCTATTCTTATACGATTTGACCAGGTCATTATACAAAAAATATACTTTTACACACATTTGAACTCTGGTATGATTTGAGCAAATTAATTTATACCCAAAACTGCAAAAGTTGAGATATTGGGTGCTTTCTCCTAGAATCAGATGTGTCTCTTGGAGTTATGGACATCACACATTATTTATTGACTCGGCATACTGATCTGTTTTCATTAATTTTAAATTTGACGAAGAAGCAAGAGACTGAAACATCACAGACCGTTGTTAGACTCTGACGCCCAAGTCAGACTTGAAGCAAGGCTATTTATTACTGAACATCCCTGATTAAATCATCTAGTTAACAAAGCTCTTCACATATTTAAAAAGAGAATCCTAGCTGATAAAACTTCACTCTGCAATTAACTTTTTATTGTATTCTATGAAAACTTTAGGTTCTACGTACATTCGACAGCATGATTAGTAAGAATGTGACAGATAACTTGGAGTCTGGTGGTGTCAAGGTCATCAAGCAATCTGTGGTGAGTGACTGTGTTTTATGGGAGACTCACGCAAATATGTATTTAATGCAGGCAGGACACAATAATTTAATGAGAAATTTAATGTAATCATAATTTAATCAAACTGAGAAAATTATTTTAATTTATAAACAACCAAATGCATATTTTGTGCAGACGTCCTGTATTGATAACCCCCCCCCCCCCCCCCCCCCCCCAACTTCTTTGCATCTTATCATTACCGTAGGTATCTGAAGTAACCAAAGAGGGTGATGGGACACTGACTATACAGACCAACAATGAAAAAATTAGTAATGTGGACTGCCTCTTGTGGGCCATTGGTCGTTTACCAAACTCAGACAACCTTGGTCTTGATAGTGCTGTAAGTACTAATTTCATTCTCGTGAGGATGTTAAAATTCTATTTAACCTTACCAAATGATGATTGGATGGCCTTGATTGGAATCTTGTAGCAAGTGAACTATAGCAAAAATCATGTCTTGTATAACTTTTTTACTATGGGATTGGAAGAATGCGTAAACTGAGATAACTATGGTTTGGTTTCTTTTATTGATGGTGGGAATAGAAATCAAAGCTGTGATCTTCTTAATTTAAAAAAATATATTAAATTAACCTTATTTCATTTTGATTTAACGCTCTATTTAAATAAGGAACGTTTTAATCTTTTAAAATGTATTTAAATTGGCTGAAATCTTTTTCAAAAAAATAAATAATTAAAATTTCCATTTTATTTGATAATGATTGGAATCAAGCTGTTATGCGTGGGTAGTGCATGCTGCGAACACTGTTTAAATTTAGATAAAGACAAATAATTATGCTCTTCAATACTTTTAGTATGCCATTACAAAAAGCTAAGGTAACTACTATGAATATTTTCCCACTATTCATAATGCTGTCTCAGTAGGAAAATCTCATTCTGGTTTTAAAACAAAAACTTGTAGATTGCATATGGAAGTGTTAACTATTATTTACAATTTTTTAATTTCTTAACTTACCTTGGTTGCCGTCGGTGACCTGTAGGCCACATTGGAATAGTTTATGGGGTCAGTTAGTAAATGAGTCAATAAACTATGAATTTCTCCGCAGGGGGTCAATGTGGACAAACACAACAATATAGAGGTAGACGAGTTTCAGAATACAAGTGTGAAAGGGATTTATGCTTTAGGAGATGTTTGTGGGAAAGCCTTACTGACTCCAGGTATGAAAATCATAGAGCTTGAAGTGTTCATGGGGGGAAAATGTGTTAGTTACAGTGTAGATGTTTTTGGTGATAAAACCTAAATAAAATTGTTATTTAGTTGAAGCAAGTTGGTGTACTATGTAAAAAATTTTCAGATTATATAGGCAGAATGCTGTAATTTATCCTTGATTTATGTCTATGTGATTGACCAACCCTGTTTAAAGAGTTTTACTGCATCAAGTTGTAAAAAGTTTTATTTGTGCACATTCAAACTTGGTACAATGTATTTTTTCCACTAGTTGCCATTGCCGCTGGGAGAAGACTGGCTCATAGACTGTTTGATGGGCAGACGGACCTAAGATTAGACTACACCAACATTCCCACAGTTGTCTTTTCTCACCCTCCTGTTGGGACTATAGGTTTAACTGAAGGTTTGTTGGGTTAAACTTTTGATTCCCTTAATGATTCCAGTTTATAAAATCTTTTGATGCAGCACATAAGTTTACTATTAGTATCAAGTATCTAAAAACACCTAAAAGAGTGGTTGATGGGGTGGGGGTTTAATGCCAAAAATTCTTAGACAAGTCTTGACTTGAATATTTATTAAAACTTTGCCCACAATTGCTAAAGTAATATCAAAGCTTCTCCTGCAAATAAAACCATTTTTGGTGAGATGCTTTCTAAAATGTTGGCTATACAAATTTTCAAAGAATTGTTAAAAAATACATGAGTCTTAACATTAAAGCCATGAAAATTTTAACTGCAAACCTACATTTAATTATTTTTATTTGAGCTGTAACATAAATTCGTGGTGAAGGATTTTCTATTATAACTTTCTAATAATCGTAGCGATATCAGTGTTTATCATTAGAGGAGTTGAAGTTGACTGTTGAATTCCATAGCTGAGGCTGAGAGCAAGTATGGGAGAGAGAAATTGAAAATCTACACCTCCAATTTTGTGCCCATGTACTACGCTGTTCTTGAAAAGAAAGTGAGGTGCAACATGAAACTTATATGTGTTCTTCCAGATGAAAAGGTTGGAATAGTTTCTAATTTTTTTAAGCTCATGTAGAACAACTTGATAGATTTTTTTTAAAAATTACAGTTTCCTTGGGAAAACTAAAGACAGAATGTTGCTTTAAGATTACAGTTTCCTTGGGAAAAACTAAAGACAAAATGTTGCTTTAGATTCAGATTTTAACTTAAAAAGCCTGCTCACCGAAGCTTTGACTTTTGACATTATTTTTGTTGGCTGAAATAATGTATACTACATTGAGTTGGTCAATTTTAATTTTTGCTTGTACTAAATGAGTTTTAGACAGACGTTTTGTAAAACTTTTTTCTTATCTTTATTTTCTTTTGTGTTACGATGAGATTTCCCTGAAAACGCAAATAATTTTTTAAATATGGGAAATGAATTTATTTTAAATTTCATCATGTGACCACAGGTCGTAGGTCTCCACATAGTGGGTCAGGGCTGCGATGAAATGTTGCAGGGATTCGGTGTGGCCATAAAGATGGGCGCCACCAAGGCTCAGTTTGACGAGTGTGTGGCCATTCACCCGACGTCATCAGAAGAGCTAGTCACCATGAGATAGATCTCACCTGTTGATGGCAAAAGTGTAAAAGTGTTTGTTTTCTTTTTAAAAGAAAGTGATGTGTCTAGCAACGGTTTAAAGTGTTCACTGTATGTGAGACATCAATTCATCCTGTAATGAACATAATCCATATCATAATTAGAAAAAACTTACAATGAAGTTGTGTGGTAATACTATTTCTGAAAATATGCATTTTGAGGGGCTTTACTCAACAACATTTTTTTTTTTCATGTTTTTATAATACATTGCAATTAATAAAGTTCCTGCAACACTCAGTTATTATCAGCAGCAATTTAGCTAAAGGTATTCAAATTAACTCATAAACTATCACAAGCTGTTGAGGATAGTACATCATATTAATACTGGCAAATTAATAACAGAAATCTTTTTTCCATGAATTCAATAATTAATAAGTATCAGTAAAGATAAGGCTGCCTATCTATTCCTTCAGATGGGTTTATTTATGGTAAAAGGAAGAACATTTATACCTGATTAATAAATATTTTTTCCCTCAAATTAAAATTAAAAAATCCAGAATTAAAGATACATTTTGACATATAAAGAATGAGACTTCATTTAATTATATTTATAACCTTCATTTTTTTTTTTTATTAATAATTTTATAATTGCTCAAAAGAAAGAACTTGGCAATTCCTTTTTTGTCATCATCTTGTAATTAAAAATGTTTCAGAAACACGCATCCAGTAGAATTATATAATCAGATAGATAAGGTTTCACTGCTTAAACATAATTATGATTTTTTTTAAACCACCAAACAATTCAGTCACCCTAGACTTAGAGGATTTAGTTGATATTCCATCATTTCAATGTAAAAATTAGCACTGCCAGAGTTTTTAATATTTTTAATTTATGTGATTTCCTTGAATTTAAAAACATCCTTTCCAGTTCAAATCTTGTCATTGTGGCATCTCAGGGAATAATTAGACCATAAAGTGGAAAAAAAGGACAACTTGATCAAGTTAGAATTTTCACATTTCAGAAATAATTTTTGCTATGTAAGATATGATATACATTTGTATGAGTGGATGAAGTTGTAGATTTTGTTATTGATTTGTTTTTTTAGCCATATAAGACCACATAACGCACCACTAGAATATTATTAATATAATATAACACTTTTTTTAATAAACTCATACCACTGACATAGGCTTACTCGGGTATGAGCTTTAAGCAAAGAATTAAATGTGTGACAACCATTTTTTAAAAATTTGTGATACAGTGACTACCTCTCTACATACACACAAATTGCAAAGTTATATTTTAAAATATTATTTTTCTTCGAAGTTCAGTACATATTTCATGTTTTAATTCAGAGAATTGTTGATATCCATGATACATCTCAGTGTGTAAAATATATTTCTGTTTAATCTTTAAAAAAAAGTCCTTACATCAAGTCACGCTATAAAGTATTTCACAGAAGGGACAGTCTCCCAGCTTAGAGTACGATGATAACATCTCAACTAAAAACTTACTTTAATTTCAATTGTATAATATTTTTTTAATGTTTACATAATAAAATCAAAATTTGTTTTTTATTTAAGAATAATAAATAAGTGTGAGTGAAGCTGTTTTGGTGATTGCATGCAAATTATAATGTTCACTCAATAAACATCAAATCTTCAAAGGTGAGTTTATAACAAATTTATTTAGGAATGTATATTGTTTACATATATATGTCCTTTGCATGGACATTGTGAATTCATGGATATTAAAGTATTAAATTAATAATCATAATAAAAAGTTTAACAAAATTTCATTTGGAGAGAAAAAAATGCTTGCAAGCGATGAAAGACGGCTAGTATTTTTAAAATACTAAGACACACGTATAGAAAACTAACTCTTTTGCCATAATTTGTAATGGTCCCTCAGCCAACTTTGAGCCACTCTAATAAAATTAAAAACCCACACAAATTTAAATTTTAGAATAAAGAAATGATTGGTCTAAAATAATTCTGTAGAAAATAATGTAAGAAGAACGTTCAAGAGTAGTATTTTTAAAATACTAAGAACCGGTATAGAAAAATAATTCTTTGGCCATAATTTGTAATGGTCCCTCAGCCAACTTTGAGCCACTCTAATAAAATTTAAAACCCACACAAATTTAAATGTTAGAATAAAGAAATGATTGGTCTAAAATAATTCTGTATAAAATAATGTAAGAACAACGTCAAGAGTATTAATAAAGGTATTTTTTAAAATGAAAAAATCAATATACATCATTAATAAATCTAGATTTGGTTGCAGGCTGCTAGAACTAATTGCTATGATCATCATTTTGTAAAGAAAATCTTGGGATGCAATCTTTTAAAGCAAAAGAAACAAAAATGTGCACAAATTTATATCTAAACATTCTATATTTTCAACATTCACACATTGAAATTAAGATTTTTGGTTGACATGTTTGAATTTTGGATATAAAGATTTCATCTAGTTTTTGTGCACTGAAATCTTTAGACATAATAATATTACCTAATCAATTATGCTCATATCATTTTGTGCAGTGGCTTACATTTTAATATAAAAAAAGATTTGACAGAGTGACAAAAAAACAACTAAATCTCCACCAAGACATTCACACCTGGTTAGGATTGATTGAAGTATTAGAAAAATCTGGCCAATGCTATTGTAACAAAAATATATACTTGATACCATTTGTAATTATTTATGTTAAAATAAAAAAAAATGCATATTTACAGTTAGAGAGCGTACTCACATTTGAATAGCATTAACTAACATAGTTGAATAACACTGAAGCTTGAAAGACAGGGCAAACACAAAAAAAAAAAAGAATGTTGCCAAATGTAATATGAAAGATACAAGTTTCTTCTAGGGTCTTCGGTAAGTCTTCATTAAAATCAGGCAAGACACAACCAAGTGCTCTAATCACCGAGGTGCCTACCGGTACCAAGAACATTAAAACTTCTCTGATATGCCATTTGAAATTGGAGACAACACATGTTTACTAAATACATACTTCCAATAGAAACAAGGGGATAGAGAAAATTTCTCTTTTCATTTTTATTTGTAATTCCAGAAGGCTTTATTTTGTTTTTAATTTAATAAATACTGTACAAGTTAAAATAGCTCATGTTGTATTCAAATAAGTAAATTTTCATGTTTTGATTTTGAAGGAATATCAAATTAGGGTTGTATCTATTCAGAGTTCGTTAAATTTAGATCAAAGTAAAATCACAGGAGCCAGAATGATCAATACATTAATTGTGGGGACCTCAAAATATAGAAGAAGTAGGTTCCTCTCAACACTCACTCCCTTTCACCACAATAATTGTTAAACCATTTTATTCAAATCAAGAACCTAATTGCATTTGAAAAATGCGTTTGAAATGTTGGCGCTTAGATTCAGCTCTGGAAACAAGTCTTGGTTATGGAAGGCTGAAATTTATAAATTTAAAAAAACAAAATAAAAACTGTAGCCAGGCAAACAGTTTTGCTATTCTTTTTCATTTCAAACTGTTACATCTGATTCAGAATAATGGGTTGATTTTGTTTTTTTGGTAATGCTCCCAGCTATGGTCATCACAATATAAGGCACTAAAGAAATCATTAGGCTTGTGATTCGAGCATGTCGATGAGAGTTACATTAAAAGCTGAAGTAACTTTCAACCATCTTTTTTTGGAGTACAGTTCTGTGCCAGAGGAGTCTTGATCACAGTAGAGCTTGTTTAAGTGACCACTCATGACTCTTTTTCATTCCATCGTAATGGGGAAAAATAAATGTGATCTTGATTTAGTGTTTTCACCACAGGTCCAAAAAGGCGGAGCTGGAGACTGCAACTGCTGTGGCGCCACCTGCTACCATCAAAAGCCTCAATTTACTCAAACGATTCTTTTGGCTGCTACCTGCGGTCGGGAAAGCATCCTTGGAAAAAAATTGTAAAATAATAAATTTAAAATCAAAATATATTTTTAAAAAAAGAAACAATTTTAATTTCCTCTCTAAAAAATTTCTAGAACACCACGAGTTAACGAGAGAGAGAATCTTTCAACCAATCTTGCATTGTCAAAATGAAGAATTGCGTCTCCTTTAAAATTCTATGCTTTTATTCATTTCGATAAAATCATTTACACATGTCATTAATGATGAGTTAAAACTAGTAGTTTAAACTATCTTAAGTTGTTCTGAGATCAAATGACAGGTACACCAGAACACTCATGATGTACTTCTAATGTCATGACAGGTACACCAGGTCACACATGATCTACTTCTAATGTCATGACAAGAACCCGGGGGTACACCAGGTCACTTTATGTCTTGACAAGTACCCAGGTACACCAGGTCACTCATGACCTACTTTTAATGTCTTGACAAGAACCCAGGTACACTAGGTTGCTCATGATCTATTTCTAATGTCAAAGTAATCAAATAAATAAATCAGAGGTAAACCCATATTTGCTCAACAGCACTGAAATAAGGGAGGGCCAGTGACATCTATAACATTTATTTACCAATTATTTTTACAATTAATGAGTAGATTCTTTAAAACCGATATTTATTTGAATCTTATGTTGGAGAATTATAAGGTCTCGATCTTTGAGAAATATAAGGTCTAGATCTTTGAGACTCATGAGGTCCAGATTTTTGAGAATTATGAGGTCTAGATCTTTGAGAATTATGAGGTCTAGATCTTTAAGAATTATAAGTTCAATATCTTTGAGAATTATAAGGTCTAGATCTTTGAGAATTATAAGGTCTAGATCTTTAAGAATTATAAGGTCTCAATCTTTGAGAATTATAATGTCTAGTTTTCATTTAACCCACACCAAAGCCATGAAATGCACTTTAATAATCGGTGGTATGTCTTACCCAACCGCCTTGCTGGACAAGCCAAGGCAACAGGTGGCTTCCAGTAAAGTCTACGACAACTTCAACGACCTCATGAACAAAGTCTGCATGGCCTTGGCTGGCACATTCTTCAGCAAACAAGCCTGCCACTGTGAACATAGAGACCACCTAGGAGGATAAAAAAGACATTTTATGGACTCGTTCAAGACTCTCATTCATCATAATTCTGGTCCTTGTGAGTATTAGAGTAATTAATTTGATTAGATTGAACTAAATAGTTTTAACACGATATTTTTGTCTATTTTCCACATACAATACATTTTTTAAAAAAATAATTAAACTGAATGAGCTTTACACTAGTTTTGATGCAGGCATTCTATTTTAAACTTCTGACTTGTTAAACAACTCAAAATTTTGTTTACCTTTCCCCATGTTATCACTCCTTCAAACAGAACCTGAAGAAATAACGTCAGAGTTGTCCTCACAATCTTGGTGGAACTCATTGTCAAGCAGAGTTTTCTGGAAACGTTGGAGTACGTCCTTGGATACATCATTTCGAGGGCAGTGCCTGCATTGATAACATGAATGGAGTTTCTGCAGTTTGTGGGCGTCAGGCCGACCTAGGTATGAATAATTAGATACCTGTACTGGAGTTAATGCGAGTGTCATTACATTATCTCCCTTATGTCCAAAATAAAATAAAAAAATAATTTATTTTTTAAAATTGTAAATGGTGATATGCAAATATTTATGTGAGTTCTACATTTGTGTTCCACTTTAGCGAGGGAATTAACAGGAGGATGAGAGAACTCAATCCTTATAAAGAGAAACCTTGCCATTGCCAAATACAGGACTAGATGATTATAGGCCACAATACTAACATCCCCAGCTGCAAAATTTTACCCAGTTAGCATACACCAATCTCACCTAGCTGCAACAATCTCTCTTAACTACAACACTCTCTCTTAATACAACAATATCCAATAGTCGCACCAATCTCACCTACCTACAACAATCTCTATTAATACAATAATATCCCATAGTTACACCAATCTCACCTAGCTACAATAATCTCTCTTAACTTTAACAATATCCCATAGTTGCACCAATCTCACCTAGCTACAACAATTTCTCTTAATACAACAATATGCCATAGTTGCAACAAGCTCACATAGTTGCACCAATCTCACCTAGCTACAACAATCTCTCTTAACTTCAACAATATCCCATAGTTACACCAATCTCCCATAGTTACACCAATCTCACCTAGCTACAATAATCTCTCTTAACTTCAACAATATCCCATAGTTACACCAATCTCCCATAGTTACACCAATCTCTCATAGTTACACCAATATCCCATAGTTACACCAATATCCCATAGCTACACAAATCTCTCATAGTTACACCAATCTCTCATAGTTACACTAATCTCTCATAGTTACACCAATATCCCATAGTTACACCAATTTCCCATAGTTACACCAATATCCCATAGTTACACCAATCTCTCATAGTTACACCAATCTCTCATAGTTACACTAATCTCTCATAGTTACACCAATATCCCATAGTTACACCAATATCCCATAGTTACACCAATCTCTCATAGTTACACCAATATCCCATAGTTACACCAATCTCCCATAGTTACACCAATCTCCCATAGTTACACCAATCTCTCATAGTTACACCAATCTCCCATAGTTACACCAATATCCCATAGTTACACCAATCTCTCATAGTTACACCAATCTCTCATAGTTACACCAATATCCCATAGTTACACCAATATCCCATAGTTACACCAATCTCTCATAGTTACACCAATCTCTCATAGTTACACCAATATCCCATAGTTACACCAATATCCCATAGTTACACCAATATCCCATAGTTACACCAATCTCTCATAGTTACACCAATATCCCATAGTTACACCAATATCCCATAGTTACACCAATCTCTCATAGTTACACCAATATCCCATAGTTACACCAATATCCCATAGTTACACCAATATCTCATAGTTACACCAATATCCCATAGTTACACCAATATCCCATAGTTACACCAATCTCTCATAGTTACTCAATCTCTCATAGTTACACCAATATCCCATAGTTACACCAATATCCCATAATTACACCAATCTCTCATAGTTACACCAATATCTCATAGTTACACCAATCTCACCTAGCTACAATAATCTCTCTTAACTTTAACAATATCCCATAGTTACCAATCTCACCTAGCTACAACAATTTCTCTTAACTAAAAAAATATCCCATAGTTACACCAATCTCCCATAGTTACACCAATCTCCCATAGCTACACCAATCTCACCTAGCTACAATAATCTCTCTTAACTGTAACAATATCCCATAGTTACACCAATCTCCCATAGTTACACCAATCTCCCATAGTTACACCAATCTCCCATAGTTACACCAATCTCCCATAGTTACACCAATCTCCCATAGTTACACCAATCTCCCATAGTTACACCAATCTCCCATAGTTAAACCCAGTTAACATAAAGCTATCTCCCCTTGTTATACCAACCTTTTTAGTTACACCACCATTCTTTAGTTACACCACCCTTCTTTAGATATACTACCCTTCTTTAGTTATACCAATCTTTCATGGTTACATCGATATCCCCTGGTTACAACAAAATTTCATAGCTACACCAATAACAATACTTTAACAATAAGCACCTAGTTACAACAATCTCCCCTAATTGCACCAAACACGCCTATTGACATCAATCTCTCCTAGTTAGACCAATCTCCCTTAATTACAGCCAATCCCCCCCCTCTAGCTACACCAATCGCTTCTCCTAGTTACATTAATCTCACCTAGTAACATCAATCTCTTTTAGTTACGACTCCCTTGCCTGCGAGTAACACCAAACGTCCCCATGGTTACAACAAACACTCGTGTTTACCCAGAATGCTTCTCATTACACCAATCTCCAGATTTTTTTTAAAAAAGAAGGTAAGATACGTTTTTTTAATAAAATTTCTGCCTATCATAATAAATACAAATACAACGTGAGACTTTGTTATGATGCTACCACAGTCCACATATTATGTCATGGTCAAATGACTGTGTATGTTTAATGCATCACAAACTAACGTAAAACTAATAAAGAAATATCCATGCTTACTTTTCGACTCATTAAATCCCTTGATGTCAGTTTGTTGATGACAAAATCTTTGCACATCCATGTCACCTTAAAAAAAAAGAAAAAAAAAAAAAAAAAAAAAAAAAAGAAAGAAATAAAAAAAAATTAAAAAAAAAAAAAAAAAAAAAAAAAAAAAAACATGGCTGAAATTAACTGGATCTCCTGCTGCATGTTATTCCCACATAAATTCTAGGAGGAGACCCACTATTTTCTACGTCTTCGTTGATTTGATTAAGATTCATTACATAATTGTGTTTGTTTTTTTTATATTTAAAAAAAAAAATTAGTAAATTTTCTTTCTTATGAGAAAAACTAAAGGCATGGCTGTTCAGAAGAGAAATGATTGTCTGTTGGTTGCATATAACTGAAGGTATGGCTGTTCCGATAAGACATCCTCATGCGTTGCTGTTATGACGTCATCTAAACACGTTGATAATTCATCCAACTGAAACTTGACAAACACGTCTAGATATTATTTATTTCTTATGATAACATATAATTTTGTATGTGCCATAACGAATCCCATCACATTATTTATGACAGAGTTTACATCGGCGACGTTACATTCATCATATCAATCAACTTTCCTCTGCGGCCTCCCAGAATCCCCCTCAGTTAGAAAGAATCTCTTCAGTTATAAAGAATCTCTTCAGTTATATAGAATCTCTTCAGTTATATAGAATCTCTTCAGTTATATAGAACCTCTTCAGTTATATAGAATCTCTTCAGTTATATAGAATCTCTTCAGTTATATAGAACCTCTTCAGTTATATAGAATCTCTTCAGTTATATAGAATCTCTTCGGTTAAATAGAATTTCTTCAATTACATCGAATCTCCTCAGTTACATAGAATATTTTCAGTTCCATATGATTTCTCCTACAAAAAATTTTCAAGTATTTATGAATATTTCACTTTAAAATATTTAAATAAATACAAAGTTTTAACACTTGAGACGACGGGGGTGAAAAAAAGCCCGCCAGTCTCACCACTGGACCTACTAACAAACAAGCCCTAACTCACCTGTTCCATGACCTCAGCCTCGCAGACCAGCTTCGGTTTGTTCTGCCTGGGCACGAACAGCTTGTTGACGGCCTTCCTCACGCTGTGCCCCACTTTCTTGTAGGCCGACTGCGCTCCCTTGGCGAAGGTCAGGAGCGTGATGTCGTTCCGGTCATCATCCAAGTCCGACAGCCTGGACGACGAGTTCCTTCTGATGCGCCGCCTGGACGCGGCTGACACGGAGGAGTCACACGATGACGTGCTCAGACGCCGCTCCCGCGTGTACGGTGCGGGTGGGGCCAGCAGGGATTGGTTCCGGGGTAATCCGTCCTGCTCGCTGAGCGAACTTTGGGGAGAAAGAGTTCCATACTTCGTCACGTTGTTGTTGTTATTATTGTTGTTGTTGTGACAGTAATCCCCGTTCCTCATTCCGGTCCCGCTGCTGTTGTCGTCGTGGCGCCGTCTGGTGGGTGTTTCAGGCGGCATTCCGATGCTGAACATAAAGCAAAGTGTGCGTGTGTGAAACACCATCCAGTCAGCTGCTTGGAGATTATAGTTTTACGACGACACCACACGTGACTGTAGGCTTAGGTCACTGCTTGATCATACAATTTGAGGTAGCGAAGACTTTTCGAAAGATGCTTCCAAATAAATCATGTATCTTGATTTAATCGAAACTGGTTGATAAAAACAAGAGATACAATCGAAACTGAGTGATAAAAACAAGAGATACAATCGAAACTGTGTGATAAAAACAAGAGATACAATCGAAACGGGTTGATAAAAACAAGAAATACAATCGAAACTGATTGATAAATACATGATATACAATCGAAACTAATATATAAATACAACATACACTTTTGAAATCACTAAAAAATGAAACCTATTTCGGAAAAAAAATGAAAAAATCAGCCCAACAATTGACAATACATGAACTATGTTTCTTTTTGTCTGCACTATTGCCAAGAAACTCGCTTGCGCTCAAACCTCCAAGCCCACTCACGTAATGCTTCTGCCCTGCTAGAAATGACCTCCCCTTGTTGTACTCATGGCTGCCACTGGCTCACAATTCGATCACAACCGTGTCTTTCTGTATAATGAGTGTGCGTTGATACGTGTGTGTGTGTGAGGTTTCCTTGTTGAGGAGTCGTCTGCTGAGTTAAAGCGGCTAATCCTACGTTCGTGACCTGCTTCTGCTTTGCGAGCACGTGATCTAACACGTGGACCGGGAAGGAAGATTAGGCGTTGTGAGGGGGCGAGGTGGTAATCATTCAACAATCGTTTGTGAGCATATTTTGTGTAGTCTTTCACGCGGACCAATCTAATCTCCCCCCCCCCTCCCCCCACATTTGTTCGTCTCAAGAGGGGCCGTCCATAAATTACGTCACGCTATTTTTGACCATTTTTTAACTCCCCCCTCCCCGCTGTCAAAAAC